>CABFVX010002020.1:88073-126534 GCA_902151425.1 Timema shepardi
GAGAGAGCACTGTTGCTCTCGCAGTTCCAGCTCTGGCGTGATGGCGGAAGGAAGTTTTTTTTACTCAGCATGTGTTGTGTTTAGAAACAATGTACCAATGCCAGGCCTCCACCGTGGTTCGGATTCCACGTTAAACTGTAGGTCCTCCATTTCATCTCACAATCACCCAACCATTACACATTATCGTAAGTGCGTACAACCCGAACGGGTAGTAAGACGCGGTGCTAATAATAATAATAATAATAATAATAATAATAACAGTGTACCATATTCTTGAATGTGATAAAAGTGTTGAATTGGATTATTATTCTGCTTCCAGCTATTCTATTTGATTCAATTTTTTTTCTGTTCTTTTATTTAACAGAAAACTTGAACCATGACCTTGCATCCCCAAGAAATAAGTTCTGTGACTGTAAGTGAACTTCAACAGCCTAAGTTTTCACAGCTATCTCTCCATGATAAATATACAATTAAGAAAAGAGGTCGTTCAACACCTGATATTCTAATATCTCAGCCAGGCAAAAACAACAAGAAATATATTCGTAGCTTTAATTCTGAATGGTACCAACGGAAAAGTTGGCTTTGCGGCTGGAAAGTAAAAAAAAAAACCTGTTTTGCTTCCCGTGTTAGCAGCACCCCCACTAATTTTTAGCTACGAGCCACCACTGAGAAAGGATATTATTAAAACCTCCCCAACCAAAAGCTTCTCCAATGCACACTCATTGATGTGAAAGGGTTTCATTATAACCCATCACTTCCGTTGATAAAACATTCAAACTCGTGGAAGAGATCGATTTTATAGGGGAAGTGACTAGCTTTTAAAGTTCCGTTCACTTTGCTTGGGTGCGTTAACACTGTAAGGCTTCGTTCACAATTGGCTCTTGGTGTACATAAGATTAAGTGTAAGTGTAAGTGGCGTAGCTAACATTATGAAGAAAGAAAGAATGAACTTTTAGCTAAAATCGGTTTACCTATCATAACTTATATTGGCTCTAGCCGAAGGTTTAGTAATATTATGTTAATAATGAATTTGTGGTCACATGACACGTCAGATTTAAAATTACATACTAAATACTACATACTTATCAGCTTTGCTTTCAATTTTAAAACATGATATAGTCTAAATATATTTTGTATGATTTGGCCGTACACGTTACACAAAACATTATCAAAGTTAAAAGAAAATGACAATTTTTAGAAAGGTACAAAATAGTCAAACGGGAAAACCACAAGATTTCTCATAAAAATACAAGTAGGTTATTTATAAAAAAACTTGATCTAATTTTAAATTTACCTGTAATGAACTGTGTTTTCTGTGTGTGGAATATTTCTTGCTTAACAATTTTCAACCCAAATTAATTAAGGTATATAAAAAAAAAATATTTAGAAATTTGTTTTAAAATCTATGTAGGCTATAGCTAATAAACATTTTTTTAAATGTAATTTTAAAATTATTTATGTAACCATTTGGCTACATCAGGCATTAGTATTCCTTAAAGATGAAAAATATTATAAAAATTAATAATAAAAAAAACAATATCTATCCACGGGCTGGAAAGGGATAAGGCTTATGTGGGTAAATGTTTTTAAGTCAGGTAGTAGGGCAGTGACGTGCCTGATTATTATACAAAAATATCCTTTGTAGAGTACTAAAATCCCCATCCCCAACTTCCTCCTTCAGCCCTTTTCCACCAAAAACTTCCCGAAGCCCCCTTTGTGACACACACCGCTTGACCAGAGTTAAGATCACAACGTTGCCAAACATAAAAAATAAACAAAACTCACAATATTGTTTATGAATTTAACAAACTAGAATTTAGAAGTGGAAAATATTTAGACTAGTATTATTTACGATAAAACTGTTGGCTTATATACATAATGTTAAGAGTAATATGGCTTTATTAAAATTTTAACCCCATACCTAAGTACCAAACAATGTGACAACTCTGTCGAGACGAGATTCTTCTTGAAGTTAGTATACGTACAGTAGCCCGGTGGCTTCTTTGGTGCTGACTGACAGCTCACAGCTGACTTCTGATAGCTTTGGAAAGTTACCATACCAATTTATGTATCCCTACGCCGAACCATATGATCTGCAAAAACATGTGTTTAGCAACTGTCACTTCTGATAGTCAACATTTAGGTATGTACCTAAATGTTGACTGTCAGAAGTCAGCTGTGAGCTGTCAATCAGCACCAAAGAAACCATGGGGCTACTGTACGCCTCTGGAGTAGGGTTATAGGGGTGGGAATATTAGAGGAGTGTTGACAGATAGAAAAATAAAAGTATATTGCACCGCACAGAATTTCTCCCGATTTTATCTTAAACTATACATTTACTATCAACCCGTAAGATTTGTGAAACGAAATAACAGGTCTATACATTGTTGTAGAAACTACCCCAAAGATCACATATGAAATAATATTCACTGATACATACTCTATGACATTAGGACCTAGGAACATTGTTACAGAAAAACAAAGCACATAAGAATCAAATTCACTTTCAAAGTACTAAATTAAAAAGTATTATATATTTGAATATTACTCAGAAATGTTTTGTTTTATGAAAAACATACATTTCAAATAAAGTATATTTATCTATAACAGTACTACAACTTTACATTGATAACGTATTTCGTAACTCAAATAGTTGCGGAGAAATGATGAAAATTGTAAAACTTCCCTTATGTTAAGTACCCTGAAAGTCATTTTCAAGCGAAAATTAGAATTCCCATCTTGTTTATAATGATAAAAAGCGTTTAGGTATAAAATTTAATTAATTTTGGTTTTTTTTTTCCATTTTTGCTCTTGAGTAAACTACCCTTAAATTTAGGGTTGAATATTTAATTCCAAAAACTCCTTGAGTGAACCTTATGAAAACCTCAGTTACCAAGTTTTAGCCCAATTGGTAATATTGTTTCGGCTCTAATCTGAGGTAGAGACAGACAGACATACGGCATTGCGAAAACCACTATTTGGTCGAAATTTTTCAAAATATTGAGTTGGATTTTTTTGACGATCACAATACTTCTCTCTGCGAGGTGTCGAGAGAAAGTAAAAAGTTGCTTCAAAGCAAGGAGAGTCTCAATAAGGGTAGGGAAATAAATAAATAATATTTTCTAAGTGCATAAAGCATTTATGTAAGCCTTATCATTTTGGGAGTTGTTTTTAAGCTTATAATAGTAAATAAACCTTTGGTATTTATTTTTCCAAACTGTCTAGGGGTAAGGTATCAGACTTCTGTGCTGGGGGTCCGGGGTTCAAACCTCGGTCCCGGCACAGATTTATCTGATTGCCAAACCCTTCCTTCACCTCTGACAAGACGTGTATTAATCACAAAGATCCCACGTTAAACTGTAGGTCCTCCATTTCATCTCCCAATCACCCTACCATTACACATTAGCGTAAGTGCGTAAAACCCGAACGGGTAGTAAGACGCGGTGCTAATAATAATCCAATAAAAGATTTGAGAAGGCTAAGGGCGGTATGCAAGAACGTTAGTGAATTCCTAGTGGACCGATAGTGTGGTCCCGAGTATACTATCATTCCACTAAGCAGTCACTGACGTTCTTGCATACCGCCCTTAGTCTCATAGTCTACCCTGACACTACACCCCTGGTAAGGGCTAGTTCACAATGGCTTAGGGTGTACATTACAAGCGGGTAAAACTCAGTTCAGCATGTATGTGTGTTTGCATGAAATAATAAGTCATGGTATTATTGGTTATGTGCTTGTTTGTAGAAAACTTAAAGGCTCGGTCCTCAAAGGTTTTGTGTGTGTATGTACACAATTATAAGACTTGGTTCACATTTTATTTATGTGTACGTACAAGAGGATAAAGCTCGGTCCACATTGGCTCTGTGTGTGTTAATATCAAAGTGTAAGGCTCGGTCCTCATTGGCTGTACATCTTTGTACACAAGGGTAAGACTTTGTCCACAAAGACTGTGTATTTACAATAATAATAATAGAAGATATAAGTATTTTTTTACGAGTATATTGTTATCTCAGCACACTATTGACCAAATAACTTCATTTAAGATGAATACATAACATAATATAAACACAAACCTAACGTTGGGATTGTGTATGCACCCTTACAGAATTAATACATTATTCTATACTCATTCTCTGGGTTCGAATAAGGGAATAATATAACTATAGCAGACATCTTTGATCAATCGGTCCCAGAGAAGAGACATAAATTACATTTTTTTAAATTAGAGTATTTTAATGTGAACTTCCTAAAAATTATTATTAGCACTTTATGTATATTCCATCTATATACATATACTATTTATACACGGAGGAAATATATACTCTATGGACTACACATATATAGTGTTTTAAAAGTGAAAGTAACGTTACTCAAAGCAAATTTTAATGATCACAATGTTATCATTTACTCATGCGTTGTTTTTTTGTTACATTCGAATACTCGAAAATTTTTAATTGGAAATATTTGGAGAAGTTCTCCCATCAATAATTATTGTGATGTACAGAGAGAGAGAGAAAAAAAAGAGAGGAAATTAATAAACGAGCTAGGCAGTGTGAATAAAACAAAAATCATCAACAGCCGATAAGCTGAAATTGAATTTTCCTCCCCGGTTATTTAATGTGTGCGGTTGAGCAAATAAGAAAACATAGAGTAGTTTATTAGTGAATAGTCGTTTTATTTTCAAAACTGAACATATGCTGTAGCTATAGTCAAATTACTGTGGGAAGAACCTTAGCTGTAGCTATAGTCAAATTACCGTGGAAAGAACCTTAGCATGTAGCTTTAATCAAATTACCGTGGGAAGAACATATGCTGAAGCTATAGTCAAATTACCGTGAGAAGAACATATGCTGAAGCTATAGTCAAATTCCCATGGGAAGAACATATGCTGAAGCTATAGTCAAATTACTGTGGGCAGAACATATGCTGTAGCTATAATCAAATTACTGTGGGAAGAACATATGCTGTAGCTATAGTCAAATTACCGTGGGAAGAACCTTAGCTGTATCTATAATCAAATTACCGTGGGAAGAACATATGCTGTAGCTATAGTCAAACTCCCGTGGGAAGAACATATGCTGAAGCTATAGTCAAATTACTGTGGGAAGAACATATGCTGTAGCTATAATCAAATTACCGTGGGAAGAACCTTAGCTGTAGCTATAATCAAATTACCGTGGGAAGAACATATGCTGTAGCTATAGTCAGATTACCGTGAGAAGAACATATGCTGAAGCTATAGTCAAATTCCCATGGGAAGAACATATGCTGTAGCTATAGTCAGATTACCGTGAGAAGAACATGTGCTGTAGCTATAGTCAAATTCCCCTGGACGAACCTTAGCTGACAAAACATTTACTAAATGTGTTTTTTTAAACCGTATGTCTTATTTAATACCTGTTCAGGTTATACACATATATGATAATAACTCTTAATTAGGTAAGGATGAGGAAGGAAGCATTTAAGAGATAATATACTCACATTCGCGTGGAAGGAAAGCTTGAAACCATTTAGGAAAAAAAAATCATCCTTAGTAGACTCAACCGCGATTCGAGCCCCTCGATATCCCCGTCTTCAGCAGGCCAGTCTAATACGAAAGTGATTATCTATATTATTCGGCCACTGAAGCGGGTTTCCGTGTGTTCATACGCCAAGCTATGTTTTAAGTGTCTGTCCCTTTTGTCATTTTATGCATTTATACATTTTCATCTATTTAACGTGCACTTTCTGAACCAACTGATTATATCAACACACGACTTACAAACTAACTTAAATATAGACCAGACACATCACCCAGCTCCCAGCCGTTAATTTATCACCGTGAAAGGATAAACTCACATTTCACCAATGAGACTTTTTCGTCATGCCGGGATTCGAACACGGGATCCTTAGCTCAGTAAACAGACCCAATACCGACTGAGATAAGGTGACGGGCCATTTTATTTAAATCTAGACACCTTTAAGATAAATACATTTAGTCTCACTGTGATATAATCTACAACCCGCATCGTTGGGCACACTGGTTAAGGCGTCACCCTCACCTAGTCTGGTTTGCATTTGACGGGGTGGTCGGGTTCAAATGATACCTGTCTGATAAACTGAAAGTGGCTTTCCCTAAATAGTTTCTCACTAAACTTCTAACACGCCTCGGTGGCGTAAATTCCATTCACCGTAGGAATTACTCTCTGAAAGGTCTTTTTTCCTACCAATATCCTACTATATAGTAGATTTATGGTAGGGAAAAAGGCCTTTCAGAAGTCAATTCCTACGGTGAATGGAATATAGTTAGCTAACGCGCTTGTCGTGTTGAGCTCGACTGCTGAGGACGGGGAGATCGAGGTTTGAATCTCGGTCGGGTGAACTGGGGTGGTTTTTTCCTAAATTGTTTTCCACTCTCCCTCCACGTAAATGCGGGTTCATTTCCTCTAATTAAACTTTCCTAATTCCTAATTCATTAACGTAATTAGTACTTAAAGCCGAACGGGTAGTAAGACGCGGTGATAAATAATATTATTTTTACTAAACTTCCACAAATATGTGAGTACATTTATTTTAAATGCTATAGTCCTCAATATTTAGTCTATTTGCGAGAATTTGCGCATAGTCCGTAAGATTATTGTCCAATTTTCTATGAAAGTATCCTATCTGGCAGCTAGAAAAGAATTACGGTATCTTTTTTCATGTATTAATACGCTAAGTTGGGTGATCTGCTTATTTCAAATATGATAGATATTATCAATAGGTCTCCCTATAAAAAACATTAATAATATATTAACATATTTTTATCAATGTAGTATCTTATGAAGTTGGGACTTTAATAAAACACTATCCAAAAATAAAACCCCATTAATTTTGTCATTCCTGTGACAATTAGATTGTAGTAAAACGGGTCGCACAAAAATAAATATAAGAAAATTGACACTGACTTTGTCTTATCTGAATTCTAAAAGACACTCATATTGGTGATCACACTATACAGGGGCGTCATAAAGTCTGGACACATAGGAAAAGTTCAAAAAACCACAAAAAACAAAGCTGGACAACACAACAGGGTCCTCTCCATGAATGTAAGTTTGTCAGCGCCATCTTCAGTTCCGAGGAGGGTTACGGAGGCTGCCAACAGGAGCGCTGGATGCGTTGCAGACATCCAGAAATCTTGCGTTATTTAAGAAGGGGTTTACTATCTCAAAATTTGGCTCACGCCAAAATGGAGGCTAAAGGTACCAACATCGATTAAAAAACTTACATTTTAATTGTATTACAAAAAAAAATCTCGAAAAAAATAAATTATATTTTAGCACGTTTCACGTGAAATATCAAGTTTTGATATCAAAATAAATAATTAGAAACGTAAATTTAGCTTCCCGCAAACAAATAAAATCATTTTTAACAGAATTACAACAAAACATTATAAGATAATTTAGAATTATATAGTTTTTTTTAGACTAAGGTGGGAGGGAGTGTAGGGGACGTGAGGAAAGGTAATTCTTTTTTGCAGGTTTTATATCAAAACTTTTTGGTCAAAATAAATAAAATATTGCTTCAGTAGAAACATAGTTTATTTTCTTCAGATGGTAAACTTAACAGTTCTTGATAGGCTTATAAGCCGACCGGGTAGTAAGACACGGTGCTACAGGGGAATAAAAAAGCAAACAAAAAGTTCTTGAATATATATATATATATATATAATATACAAGAACTTTTTGTTTGTTTGTTTGTTTGTTGCTTATATAAAGCATGTCCTGGAATTTAATGACAACTTTTTCTCTTTGTTTAAAATGTTTGTCCTCTACTGATGCTATGCTCATGACCGATATTCAAAAACTGTTGATATCACCATGTGATGAAAATTAAATGCTATGTTTTAACCGGAGCAATATTTAATTTAATTTGACCAATAAAACATATTTGCCATAAAAACTGCAAAAACACCGACCTTTCTTCGCGTTCTCTACAATCCCATTTTAAAAACTGTCATCAACAAGAGAAATACACCAATGTGCGAATAATTACCTTCGATTATGTGGTGCTCTTAAATACAACACATGGATTTTAAAAAAACACGCGCTTTTTAAATGTTCCTTTGAATTACCTTACCTATTTTTAGTTTGACTCTTTTCTCCCATAAAAATAGATAGATACTTATTTGCGTTGCGTGACGTCGTGTAACATTTACCGTGGGAGCAATAACATGGTTGGACATTATCAAGATCCAAATTGAACGCGTTTCTAAATTCTAAAGAATTCTCTCGGAATCTCAGTTATTTCAAACCGGAATGTGTCACTCCTCTCGCTGTCATACCCCACCCTCTCTTTCATGATCCTCCCAGATCAGATGAAGTTGACGCCTGAACCTTCATGCCCACTGATACGGGTAGAAAGAGAAACTTAAAACTTGTCAAATAATTGGTCACACTGTTGTTTGCTTTACGTTAGTAAGTTTAACACCATGACAGCTTAGAAGTTTGAAATGTGCAGGTTGTATCAAAGGAAATGCACTAGCACTAGTGTGAAGAGAGGCTGAAAAATATACAATGATAAGTCACATGTGCACTGGGCCAAGTTTTGAACGTGGACCCCCCTAGTAGATCCAAGTATATAGCGAGCCTGACGAATCATACCATGATACCACTGGCGTGGGTATGACCCAAGAGGCAGTAGTTCATTCTCAACTGAGAGCATCTGAGGTTGGCTTTTTTTCTACTCATACGGGCTTTCAACACCTTTTCTAGAAAGGTTTCGGTGCAGTTCCTGTTACATTCCCCCCCTCTCTCCTTCACCTTCCATTTAACCTCATCCTTCCTTCCTTTTATTAAAATTTAATAGAATTTCCTTAAAAATAAAATAATAATAAAAAAACAGATTGAGAACACAGCACGTTTGAATAAAATAAATAAGCCTTAACATAAAGAGATAGGGCGTCTCTCCTTTTTTCCAGCTATCCCGTTGTCCTTTCCCCCCTTTTATTGTCGGCTGGAGTCTTCCCTGAGTTTGAATGTCTTCGTTTACAGCGTCCCTTCCCCTTCCCCGCGCCACCCCATGGATTGTTTTCCCACAGCGGTGATCCCCACAGGAACAAGTCTCGAACCACGGCCGCCATGTCACTCATTTGTCTCTATCTATCACCAACCATCTACTTCCCGCCACAATCTTGACCTCAGGTCCCCCCCATCCCCCCTCCCGTGACCCTCTCTATCACCAGAACCAATCGGGGAGCTGGTTCATATACAAGGAAAAGGTGAGGTACTTGATTAGTGGTTATCAGATGAATCGAGTGTCTTCGCTAGGTATTTACAGAATCATACTGGTTTGTAAGTAAAATAATCGACCACCCGCTTCGGTGAGGGCATGGCTTAAGGACGGGGTGGGAAACCCTGTCGCCAATCGCCACAAGTGGTGAATTGACCATAAAATTATTATTATTAGCACCGCGTCTTATTAACCATTCGGGTTATACGCACTTACGCTAATGTGTAATGGTAGGATGATTGTGAGATTAAATGAAGGACCTACAGTTTAACGTGGGATCCGAACCACGGTGGAGGCCTGGCATTCCCCACATTCACAAGATGTCTTGTCAGAGGTGAAGGAAGGGTTTGGTAATCAGATAAATCTGTGCCGGGACCGAGGATTGAACACCGGCCGCCAGCATAGAAGTCTGACACCTTACCCCTAGACCGCCAGGTCACCGTTAGTTGTCCATAAAAGTGTAGATAATTTTTAGTTCTCTAATTATCACAGTAAAATATAAATATATATTTTTTCCTAATCAAGTGTTCTGGTTTTAACTTATTTTCTGTATATCATTGGGGAAAAAATGAGGAGTGTTGTGTAGGCCTAATCGACGTGAATCGGCAACTTTAGATAGACTGGACAAATAAACCTGTCCCAGAAATTTTAATAAAGTTTTTTTTATCTCAATGACTTCAAATTGGCATTAAAAATTTTCGTGACCCATTTCACTTTGATATTATAAATTCAAACAAAGAAATTTACACCCTTGTGTTGGATAAAAATAATGTAAATGTTAATTTGTAACTAAAGTAATATGTTAAATAGCTTCAGTCATTACGTGGTCTAGATTTAAACATTGTAATAAAGGGTTTAGTCATAGTTAAAAAAAAGTGAGGTAGTGTAGATATGCTTTTTTCCTTAAAAATGTACCATAAATTTGACCTTTTGTGTTAAAAAAACTTAAAAAAAAACTAATGATAAAATAAAACAACAACACATAATTAAAAAAAATATAGGCTATATATTAAATAAATTGTTTGACTAAAAATTAACTACCCACTTTGGCGGCAGCATGGTCTAAGGTGTCACTCTTGTAATATATTAGACTGGAGATGACGGAGAAATCAAGGTTCAAATCACGGTCGTGTGTACTAAGGGTGGGTTCTTATAAGTGGTTTTCTAATCTCCCTCAATTAAATGCGGGTACACTTCCTGTAAATACAATCCTCCACATCCTTAGCTCCCTATCGTAATGAGTGCGTATGTGTAAAACCCGAAAAGGTTGAAAGACTCAGTGGTAGAAAAAAATTATGAACATAATATTGGCATTACTGAACGCATAGCGCTTTCTACCACTTCAGTTAAAGTAATGTTTGGTATTTTGTACTTGAATATTCAGTGTTTACTTAATAATAATAATAATAATAATAATAATAATAATAATAATAATTAGCACCGCGTCTTACTACCCGTTCGGTTTATACGCTTTAAGTACTAATTACTCTAATGGATTAGGAATTAGGAAGGTTGAATTAGAAGAAGTGAACCCACATTTGCGTGGAGGGAGAGAGGAAAACCATATAGGAAAAACCACCCCCAGTTAACCCGACCGAGATTCGAGCCTCGATCTCCCCGTCATCAGCAGTCTAGCTCAACACGACAAGCGCATTAGCCAACTACGCCACCGAGGCGGGTCAGTGTTTACTTGATATTATGTAAACACACAAACAAGGTTCAAGTTACTTGAATCAAGTAAAACGATACACGTAAACCATCACCGACCGACCACTTAGGGGTAAATATCTTAACACAATGGTACTTCCTACAAGAGGGTAGTTCTGCAATTTCAAAACTACTAAAATAATCCAATTATTTTTTTGTTCACCACGTTTCACTAACCAATAGGTCCATGAGCATATTTATTAACTAAGATAATGAGGTAAGGTAAAGAAAGGTATACTTGATTGTAAATACACCCACATTTGCGTGAGGGAAAATGGGGAAACAGTTTAGTGAATATAATCTCAGTACAACCAGTTGAGATTCGAACCCTGACTTTTCCGTCACTGGCATATCAGATTTAATGAGCTTGACATTTAGACAGCATGTCTACCAATGCGAGTAATCTTCTTATCTGATATTTTTTTAGTTAATACATTTTGGCACAAAGGTTTTTAACGTTTTAATTTTCCAGAGAAGGGAAGAGGAAAATAATCCTGAGAAAATGCACCATGATTAACGTGGCAAGAGGACGAGAAAGCCGCACAGTTATAAATCACACATGTTGTTCGACGCCTTAGCTCTGTCTGTAGCACGTCTTCCTACTGAACTAAGGGCCCCTAGGATCAATTCCTGGCATGGTCAAAAAAATTGATCATTGGTAATATACGGGTTTTCCCTTTTACAGTGATGAATTAACGGCTGGGGATGGATAACTAATCAGTCAATTCATTAAGTACGCGTTAAATGCCTCAAATAAATCATGCGTGGGAAACCACTTATCTAGAGCATCTGGTCGGGATCCAGTTTATTGTGAGCTTGATGCCCTACACCACGTGACCTCTAGTGTCAGGGACGTAACCACCACCGGGGCAGTGGGACGGTGCCTCAGGTCCCCCGAATAAGGAGGATTTTTTGTTTTTAATTTTTGAACGAAAGCAGACCAAAGCTTTAATCAAACGCAAATCGTCTCAATGTATTTATCTCACGCTGTTTATCCTTGACAATCTGTTAAAACTCTTGCTAGAGAACACTCTTCACTTTGGTCATAAGCCTTTAAGCCTGCCAATACATCATACGATATTAATTATTAGCACCGCGTCTTACTACCCGTTCGGTTATACGCACTTAAGCTAATATGTAATGATGGTAGGGTGATTGTGAGATGAAATGGAGGACCTACAGTTTAACGTGGAATCCGAACCAAGGTGGAGGCCTTGCATTCCCCACATTCACAAGACGTCTTGTCAGAGGTGAAGGAAGGGTTTGGTAATCAGATAAATCTATGCCAGCACCGAGGATTGAACCCCGGCCGTCAGCACAGAAGTCTGACACCTTACCCCTAGACCGCCAGGTCACCGATATTAATTATATTTGTAATATTTATATTTCTGTATTTTATCTTGCTAATCCAAAGTGTATTGTAGTACTATTGTATCGTTTATGTGCTTGCAGTGGCCCAGTGTAATTGTAAAGAATAATTTACAATTTAATTTTAGAAATATTTTACCTTAAGGCTACCTCTTATCTTAGTCATATTTCATGGTTTTATATTAAATTCAGTATTAACTTCACTGAATCAAAAACATCCGATAACTAACAACAAAAAGTAGGTGGGCGTGTGGGATTTAGTGGTGGGAGGGGAGAAAAAAAAAAGGGGGGGTCATTATTATCTGCTTCCCCGGGGCCCCCAAGCCTCTAGTTACGGCCCTGTCTAGTATGGGTATAACATGAAGGTGATGTAGAAAAACCAACGTGATAAACCAAACTAGGAAAACAACACCTACAATCTACCCAGCCTTCGACCTCTCCGTAATTGGTAGTTCATTCTAATGCCAGATTAACGTCTTATACTGTATGACCATTGGTGAAACTTTGTAAAATAAAAATCATTAATAAACATGAACAAATATTTGCATACATAATGTGTCTTGTTAGTAAAAACAATCTGCATTCTCGATAAGGCTGACAAAATGTAAACCGTCTTTTTTTTTAAATGTAACCTTTTAAAGAGGATTTTAAAATATTTATGAATAAACAAACAAAATTGTTTACTTGGACGATAAATCAAACAAAATTCGCTTTGATTTTAATTTTAAAATAAGCAATGGAACTAATAATTTACTTTATCGTTATTTTAAAATTTTAAAAGTTTATTTTAACTCGAAATAATAAATAAAACATCAATTTTGTAAAGTTGTCTATGATCAAAATAATTCTTTGAAATATCAAAATAATTTAATGTAACAAATAGCCGAAACTATTGTTAAAGCATGTTAATGGGGATAATACCACCAGGAAATCATATTCTGAAAATTGAAAAATGACACCTGGACCTGGTTCGATTCCCGTGTCCAGGTGTCATTTTTCAATTTTCAGAATAAAATAATTTAATGCAACACTGGTTCACTCGTTATTGGTTTAATTACACACATGCATGGTCAACAAATCCCTGTATTTTTTATTTTCTTATAATATAAAAAAAGCATTGTAATTGTGAAATATATTTCCAACCTCGAGATTATGGCGAATCTTTACGTTTTATGTGTTCCTGAACCCATAAAAATGGTACGGTACACCGCACAGACTTTCTCTCGTTTTTATATTAAAATAGGTATTTACTAAAACTCTTAAGATTTGTTAAACCAAATAATAGGTCTATGTATTGTTGTAAAAACATTACACCAATGCTCATAAATGAAATAATACACATTTACTTAGTATGACATTAGGAACTAGGAACACTGTTACAGAAAAATTAAGAAAAGAGAAACATCTTTGTCAACCAAAGAGAATAAGAATAAAATTCATTTTTAAAGACCTGAAATAAAAAGTATAAATGTTTGCTTATAGATAAGAAATTATTGGTTTAGTAAAAATATATTTTAAATATAAGATGATGTTTATCTTTAATAAAACTACAACTTTACAATAATAAATTATTTCGTATCTTAAATATTTGCGGAGAAATTATGAAATTTGTAAAAATTCCCCTAATTTAAAGTACCCACAAAGTCATTTTCATGTCAAAATGAGAATTTTCATCTTGTTTATAATAATAAACAGTATCAATATATAAAATTTAATCAAAATCTTTACAGCAAATTTAGATAAAAATCGATTTTTTTTATATTTTTTTTTGCTATTCAATATATTACCCTTAAATTTAGGGTTAGACATCTAATTCCAGAAACTCCTAGGGGATACCTTATGAATACCCCAGATACAAAGTTATAGCCCAATTTGTTAAATAGTTTCGGCTCTAGCCCGAGGTACAAACAGACGACATCGCGCAAACGACGTTTTTGGTTTCAGAGGGTCATGAAACGTCGACATTTATCGAAATCTCGAATTTGAATTTTTTGACGATCACAATACTTCTCTCTCCAAGGTGTCGAAAGCAAGTAAAAACTATATTTTACATTGTCTGTCTGTCTGTCCCTGGGCCTATATCTGAAACGGTTTGTTAGATTCGGTTCAAACTTGGGATAAATTTTGATTTTAACCCTCCCTATTCTTTAAATTAAGAGTAGTTTACTGATGACTGTATTTTATAAAAAATAAAAAGTATATTTATTAATTAAATAAATTAATTAAGTCAGTTTAGTTAAAAACAATTTTAGGAAATTTAAAAATTTGAAAATTACCTTTAACATTTCTTTTGAATGGGTTAGTTTGAATTGTTTTTCGTGATAAATTAGAACGTATTTTTATTTTTGAAAATATACATACTTTTAGGGGCAGTTTACAAATATTGTAACTGATTTTCGAAAATTTGATCTTTTTTTTTCCAATAAGCAGTCGGAACTTATTTTTAATTATTTATATGTGAAGCGTGTTTATTGTAATTGATATTAAAATTATATGTTTGTTTTTCTGAGCGAGATTTACTTAGGGTGGTTTCACTTTTGTGTCACATCCTTGTGCCGTTCTGTAAAAGAAATCTTCATCCTGTTTCCTTACATTGAATGGTTTATTATTTGTGGTATTTAACGTGCACTTTCTGAACCGACTACGAATACGACTCACAAACCAACTTACTTTTAGAACAAATACTGCGCCCAGTCTGCCAGTCATACGACTAACAAACTAACTTCATTCTAGAAGAAACACTACACCAAATCTCCCAGTCACTTAACTAAAAAACTAGCTTAAATTTAGAATAAACCCCTAGTCTCTCAGCCACACACACACAAACTAACTTAGTTCTAGAACAAACATTACACAAGTCTTTCGGACGCAATACTTTCAAACTGTCTTCAAATTAGAACAAAACCCTGGTCTTCCAACCACACGACTTAAAAACTAGCTTCAATCTAGAACAAACGCTACATTCAGACCTCTGTCATTGGTGAAAAATGAAGCTTATATTTTAGACAGCGGGAACCTAAATTTAATTTATGATAATGTTGGTATACCTTGTCGGGAATAATTAAGCTCGGGACCCTTTGTTCAACAAGAAACCACACTAACGATTGAAAGGAACTGAACTCATGATCCGGCTCGTTGACACTTACATGAATAGCTCAGTAGCTCAGAGAAGATTCAAGCCAAATAGCTCATGTTCCCATTACATGTCTAGTTGTCATCTTAAAACTATTTAAATTTGTTTTTATGTGGCCCATTGAACCTCACTCTTCCCCCCTGATATACAGGCAACCCTCCAAGCACATATAGCGTGTTATACCTTAGAAACGGCTCTTGCCTTCATCACTGAACCTCGCTCTACTCCTGATATACAGGCAACCCACCAAGCATGTATAGCGTGTTATACATTAGAAGCAGCTCCAGTACTCACCCTGATATACAGGCAACCCTCCAAGCATGTATAGCGTGTTATACATCAGAAACGGCTCTAGCCCTCACCACTGAATCTCGCTCTACTCCTGATATACAGGCAACCCACCAAGCATGTATAGCGTGTTATACATTAGAAGCAACTCCAGTACTCACCCTGATATACAGGCAACCCTCCAAGCATGTATAGCGTGTTATACATCAGAAACGGCTCTAGCCCTCACCACTGAACCTCGCTCTACTCCTGATATACAGGCAACCCACCAAGCATGTATAGCGTGTTATACATTAGAAGCAGCTCCAGTTCTCACCCTGATATACAGGCAACCCACCAAGCATGTATAGCGTGTTATACATTAGAAGCAGCTCCAGTTCTCACCCTGATGTAGAGGCAACCCACCAAGCATGTATAGCGTGTTATACATTAGAAGCAGCTCCAGTACTCACCCTGATGTAGAGGCAACCCACCAAGTATGTAAAGCGTGTTATACATTAGAAACGACTTTAGCCCTCACCACTGAACCTAGAGTTACCACGGCTATATAAGCAACCTACCAAACCAGTGAGCCTAACTCTTGGCCCGTCGAGAGGCCTCTCATGGAACCTATAAAACATGCCCCGCACCTTGAACCCTAATTCCCGTATTCTTAGATTCAAGACGTAGCCACGAGAATCCCAATATAGATCCCGGTAACACGTGACCTCCGCTTGTGGCTTCCTGCGAATATGCCCCAGCCTATTGACTCATCCTGTATATTTAATTTCAAACTTGACTACAAGTATTTCTGGATCGCGTGATATTGACCACGCAGTGGAGATCATTAAATATGGTAAAAAAGTGGCAAGGTGGTGCCTTGGTCCATATCTTTCACCGGCGGGGCCATTAACACTACACACCCGTCGGGAATGCTCTCTTAGGAAATGGAAATCTGACGGTCTAGGAGGATTTTTACAGCAACGCGTCACGTCCGTCACTTTTCTTCTGCTCTTCACATCACGTTCGACATTGACTTTGTGTTTGTCTTTCACATTTCAATTGTTATTTACCTTTTGTTTGTCTCTCATATTAAGTTTGTCCTTGAATTTTTGTTTGTTTTTTACATTTTGATTGTCCTTCACTTTTTATTTTTGTATTTCACGTTTTTGTTTGTCTTTCACGTTTTTATTGTGTTTCATTTTCTGTATTTGTCCGTCACATTTAATCTATCTTTTTTTTTTATCCTTTCTATTGAGTTTTTCATTGACTTTTCGTTTATTTTTCACATTAGGTTTGCCTTTCAATTTTCGTTTGCCTTTTACATTACGTTTAATATTCCCGTTTCTTTTGTCCTTCCCTCTTTGTTAGTCCTTTACTTTATGTTTGTCTTTCACTTTATATTCATCCTTGGCTTTATGTGTTCTTCCTTAAATTTTCGTTCTATAATATTAAAAATTACTTATTTAATTTTAAATAATAAATTATTTAAACTTTTATCAGATTAAGAGGTTAGCCTGAAACGACCATTTAAGGGGAATCGTGCCTATTATTAATGTATTAGGTACCAAGTTTATTTCTAAAACAGTAATTATGACAACTTGATCCCCTTCTATAACTCCCTACCAACTTTCGACACTTACATGTGCACGTATTGATCTCCAATGCTTTAGGTAAGATATAGCCTCCCCTAAGAAAATACTTAACTCACTCCTCAGTTCAAAATACCACGTGTGTCCAGAATTACGTAGTTGGGTGTTTTTTTTCTACTAAATTAGCAAATTTTAACTTGATCCATCTAGTGGAATTTTTAAGGCTCCTTATCTAACTTAAATGTATTTTCGTAAAAAGATGGATACGATAAAGAAATTCAAGTTTAATGATTCATGTCAACCGACTAGTTACGGTTGTTTATTCCTACAAGCATCTGAACTCTGTTTAGGTAGTTCACGAGCTTTGTGGGAATATGTGAAGGCTGAAAAATGCAAACATTAACAGATTGTCACCACAATATTAATGACGTTACCTCCCTGTGACGTAAAGGTAATTCAAGGTAGAATTTCTCATGATAATTTAATTCTGTTTTATTAGGCGAATTTTAAATATGCAGGCCGAACAACAAAAACCTATATTTTAAATAATTTTTAAAATAGTCTTACATCTGTCACAAAATTATTTTGTTATCATCAAGTAGGTTTTTTTTAAACATGTTATATTTAAAATAGTTTCCATCTTAATCTGTTTGTTTTATTAATTAAAATTAGCAGTAGAAATTTTCCTGACATTATAGAAATTAAAAATTCCGTGAAAGTAATATATGTATATATGGATTAGTAATTAATAAAAAGTTTATTTTGAAATGAAAGTCAATGTTGTCTAGGAGTAAACAGTAGAACGAGTGTTTATACTAATCAGCGAAATAGATAAACAAAAGGTTTCACATGATGAACGGCTCTATTTATTTTCTCTAGATCTATTTTTTACTTTATTGTTGGATTGTGATCCTGTTTAATTGCGTTAATTTAAAGTTGCAATCTGCTTCACAAAATCGTTCCGAAATGACCAACTAGGCGATGTCCTTAAACAGTAAACGGAAACATCTACGAAGCAATCAACAAAAAATCTACAAATATCTTAAAACAGGTATAAGCTACATTATTGTGAGGACTGAGTTCAAATCTCCACTGAATATACTGAACGTGTTTTCCCATTAATCGTTGTCAGTGATAATGTCAAACAACTCAAGACTAGTCTCCAAAAATGCATCCCTATTATCCTCTATTATTGAGTTGTTTGGTGTAAGTTACGAATATCTATAAAAGGAAATAAGACATGTAGCTCTACAAAACCAAACAAAATGTATATTAAAAGTATGTTCAGTTTTATTAGTTTTCAACACTAAGAATATATATAATTCTCTACGTTTCCAACTACTTAGCTTGTTTCTGTGAGACTATGCATGTTATATATGTAATGTATATTGTGTTTAACTGGATTTTAAAACGTTCTATTAACTAACTATACAATACAGTATAATGGCCTCAACTTAAACTCCAGAATAATGCTCTCCATTTATTTAATATTTTATTTTAACACTACGTCTCACTACCCGTTTGGGTTATACTTAAATGAAATAATCATGCTAATGTGTTAAGTTTTAATATAGAGGAAGTGGACCCCCGATTGCGAGGAGAAAGATTGGAAAAACACCATGTAAAAATTAAGTAATTGCTCAATCGGACATTTAAAACAGCACACAGTGCTTGAACAAGTTTAATCAAAACATATACACTTTGACAACTCAGTTACAACTGCCCCAGACGCAAATGATTGGAAATTGTTTGGATTGTAAATGTAAGAAAATTTAATGCGAAATTTGACGATCCTTTTGTCTGACAAGCTGCAGAAAAATTGAATGAATATCTGAATTCATTGAAAATCTTAGCTCAGCCTGCAAATTGACATTATCAATTCGAGATCTGTAATTTGACTCGATGGATCCCATCATAGAGAAGGTCCATTCGTACACCCACGTTGATCCAAACATGGAGAGTAATTTTGAAATGCCGATTTAAAATTTGGGAGATCGTTGTCAATCAAAATAGATCTCCTCAAATCTGTGACTGAAGAATTCTGGTAAATTTTAAAGTGTTCCATGATGCTAAGAAAAAGCAAGTCAACTTCAAGCTCGTATCTGGCCAGACTTCTGGTGACGAGGAGGTCGGCGTTCGAATGTTGGTCGGATACACCCAGGGTAGTCTAATTACTAAATGTTTTCCCCCTTATCCCATCAGGAAAATTTGAGTACATTTCCTCTCAAAGACAATCGTAATCATCCCTAACACATTAGCGTTATTTATACACATGCTTATACCCCGAACGGGTATTAAGATGTGGTAGCAAAAACAAAAATAAAAAGTTATCTTCAAATTCATTCCAGTTTCAGGTGGTCTAGGGGGTCATTGTCCCTGGTTACAGGTCAAAAAGGCCCCGGGTTCGATACCCGGCGCTTCCAGAATGTTTTCCTGTGAAGCAGTGTGTTCGGAACGGGGTCACACTCAGCCTCACCAGTACAAATGTGGAGCTACTTGAGTAAATAGGTAGCAGCTCCTCATTGTGCTGACCACATGACTCCCTCTATCCACCAATGTTAGCACCATCATCTCTAACGGTGGTCGCTCGTTCATTATTGCTATATCGTGGTCTCAAACCATGAAGTTGTTTGTTTTTCCAAGCAAAAGTAAATCCATCCTCTACTTTACTTGAATCTTGAATTTTATTATTATTATTATTATTATTATTATTATTATTATTATTATTAGCACCGCGTCTTACTACCCGTTCGGGTTATACGCACTAAATGGAGGACCTACAGCTTAACGTGGGATCCGAACCACGGTGGAGGCCTGGCATTCCCCACATTCACAAGTTGTGATTAATACACGAGGAAATTAATTCACTTGAAACTTAAACGGCACATAAGGTTCCCATCTGTCAAGAACTTTCAAATATTTTGGATCAAATAACTTGATAAAATGTAGACCCTCACTTAACTCCCCCCCCACACACCCCTCCCTCTGATGACAGTGGTACCATAGCGCGCATGCGCGTGCGATACCGCGCGAGTCTCGTTTTGCGGGCGCGGGAGCGAGCTCTTCTCTCGATGGACGGAAAGATCAGTTTAGTTGCTCCGCGTCTTCACACCCCTCCCCGAGTGGAACTTGTTCTTGGACAGAGTTACGTCATTCATTAACCCTCCCGACCCCTCGTTATAACTGATTACTTCACACGGGGTAAGTGAACGTCCAATAGACGCTTTCGGTTATCGGGACCAAATATCAGTTATTTGTCTCTGTCAAGTTTAGTACGTCCTCCACCGTATTTACGTGTCAACGGAGAAATATTTTATTTAAGTGTGTTGGTATGAAGAACACTTAAAATTTTTTTTTAAGTAATATCGAGATAATATTTCAAATATTCTTCAAGTCTAATATCTTAGCTTTGTTTATAATGTGTCTGTCTACTGAGCTAATGTTTCCGAGTTTGATTCCCGGTATGGACGGAAAATGTATCATTGGTGAAATGGGGGTTTCCCTTATAACAGTGATGAATAATTAACGGCCGGGGGAGGAGGGAAGGGCAAGGTGTTGTGTCTGTTCTATATTTAAGTTAGTTTATAAGACATGTGCTGATATAATCAGTCGGCTCAGAAAGTGGATGTTAAATACCCTTAAATAAATTGAAAAATATATCCTCGAAACCAATCTTGATTCGACTATTTTTGGTCAAAGCTGTTTAGGTAGCTGAGATATTGCCAATCAAATGTTTCGCTTAGGGGTCACTCATAAATGACGTAACGCTGTTGAAAAGGAGGGGGAGGGGGCTTTAATATATATATGTGGTGTTATATAGGTGGGGAGACGGGGGGTATATAACAATGTTTTACATCCATTACTGTTTCCAGTCTGTGTCCCGGGCCAGTTTTTTTTATTCAAGCCATATATTTTTCACTACCGACTGGCTAGGACTCTCGTAGCTTCATTTGCCTGATAATCTAACTTAAGACTAGGGCAGACACAACATCCAGTCCCCAGTCGTTGATTCATCACTGTGAAAGGGTAAACCCATATTTCACCAATGATAAACTTTTCGGACATGCTGGGGATCGAACCTGGGACCCTTAGCTCAGAAGGCAGACACGTTACCGACTGAATTAAGGTGTCGGAAACGTAACACAGATATTATACTCAAATTTTAAGGCGGGAAAAAATAATATTATGATTCGTGTATTCACCGTTAGTGAACATACCCGAGTATGAGGGGTTCTACTTTTTTTTTTAGCACCGCGTATAAACTACCCGTTAGATTTATACGCCTGTATTAAATCTGAGCCCCTCTTTCAATGTCACAAAAAGGTTTCCTGTGAAATAATGACATTTTCTCTTTGTGTGAAAAGTTACGTAACCAATACTAAATATATACTTGGTGCTACATGGGGTGGAGAAAAGTTTACAAAAAAAGTTAAGAAGAGTCTTTAGGTTAAATAATGATAATACCTTTAACAATACACGAGATTGATATTTACTGGAACTAAACAAAACAGTTTTTTACGTACCTATACAAATATAGACTTATAAACAAAGGTGACCTGGCGGTCTAGGGGTAAGGTGTCAGACTTCTTTGCTGGCGGCCCGGGTTCAATCCCCGGTCCCAGCACAGATTTATCTGATTACCAAACCCTTCCTTCACCTCTGACAAGACATCTTGTGAATGTGGGGAATGCCAGGCCTCCACCGTGGTTCGGGTTCCACGTTAAACTGTAGGTCCTCCATTTCATCTCACAATCACCCTACCATTACACATTAGCGTAAGTGCGTATAACCCGAACGGGTAGTAAGACGCGGTGCTAATAATAATAATATTATAAACATGATTTTAAAGCTGAACTTTTCTGTTCTGAAAAGTTCAAAAATCAATATATCTCGGTTGATCATTAATATATAAATGCCCAGAAACGAAAAATAACTGGTATAGGAGCGTAGAATGGATATGTGTGAATTGAATGATAAACTTTAATAGGGGAAGGGGAAACAACAATCATTTTATTGAAATTTGTATTTTCCTCCACTCCTGTTTGTTCTCCTACTGCTGGACAGCTCCACCCAGGAACGTTATAACTTTTTTTTTCTCTTTTAGGAGTTTTTGATAGATCTAATACTAGCGCCATAATTGTTTTATATTTGAAAAATATTATTATGTGCTTATTAATAAAGAAAGCTTTCTTTACTAAGATCACTGTTTTATCGCATAAATGGTAATATCTATCTTTAATTTACTTAAGAATTTTAATAGTCAGTTGTAAATTGTGGACCTTGGGCAAGTCCTAGGATGGTGAGAAATGGCTCATTTTATAGATCTCGAGTTTGTGGTCCGGTGTAGAATAAATGTTTTTCTAGAACTTTCACTCAACTTCTTCCCTAAGTTCACCCCTGTATAAAACGTGGCTATATAGAGCTTACTTGAGAAATGTTTCTTATTAAAGCCTCTTTTCGTAAACAATGTTTCATACAGTGGGGCTTTAACCCCAAAATTCCACTGGTTTGGCTTGTTTCATTCTAATATGATAAATAAAGTTATTTTCACAACCTGAAATTCAATTACTATAGAATTTTTTCCCATGTGAATACTAATTTGAAATGTACATAACAGCTCATAATGGCAATAATTGAACACAAATTAATTATCTTATTTACTGCTATTCTTTATTGGCAAAGCTTCAAAACTTTCGGAGCCGGATTTTTTTCCCAAGCAAATTCGAAGCTGATTTTTTTAAAGAAGTCAAATGAAAGTTTTTAAATTTCTAACACTCATATAAAAATAATCTAAACATTCTTATTATTACTTTTATTTTGCCTGGCTCTGGATTTTACAACCCATTCGGGCTAGCTGCATTTTCGTACAAAAAGGGGTTAGGGATGAGGAAGGTCAAATTTAAGGTAAATGTACCCACAGTTGCGCGAAGGGAAAGCGGGGTATTAATCTAGGTGGACACCAGCGGTCCAGGACTTGAGCCCTGACTTGGCCGCATCACCGGCAAACCAGACCAGCATATGCTGAAGCCTTACAACAACGTGTTCATATATATATATATATATGCCAGGTATTTTATTTCTGTGATTAGTATCGTTAAGGAGGGGATGTAAGGAACGATGTTAAAGGACAGTGTTTTTGCAGTTTTTATATCATTTTTTTTTGCAAAAATAAATAAAATATTGCCTCAGTACAAACATAGAATTAATTTTCTACACAAGGCGATATCAAAACTGATTGTTTATCTATCATGGCTCATGATCATAGCGGCATTAGATGACAACAATTTTTTTTAAATGAAGAGAAAAGGTTGTCATTATATTTAATGACACTATTGACAGATATTCAATAAACGTTTAAGTCACCAGATGAAGAAAATTAAACTCTGAAGCAATCCTTGATTTATATTTTACCATCAAAATATTTTGATACAAAAACTCCAAAAATACGGAACATTTCTCGCGTTCCCTAAACCCCGCCTTGATTACGTTACTCACTTGATCGTTTCAAAGCTATCCTACGAAGCGTATTGCATCTTAACTTGACGAGCCTAATCAAAATATCTTATCTTTTTGGGTTGATTCAGGATATGAATGAATTGATAGGAACACTTTATACTATAAGGGCTATAGATATGTGATTTGTACCACAAATTTCTGAAAATTGTCCAAAGAATAATCCTGTTAGATTGATTATAGTTTTGGTTTGATTTAATCGACCTGGTGTACCACCAACTTTAGAAAATAGCTCAAGAGTTTAAAGAATCTACAGCTGTAATCACCATTCGAATGTACACATTTGGTGATAAAACTGTATGGTTATCTACATATAATAATAATAATAATAATAATAATAATAATAATAATAATAATAACAATTGGAATCCATTATTTTCATTTTCCTTCGATGGAATTATGTATGAATCAGATTCACTTTTATTAAAATCTTTATGTTCATATCTTCAGTATTATTGATGTCGAATAGTTTTTAATGTAAATACAGGTTGTCATATGTCATCAATTAAATAAATAAATAGTAGAAATTTAATAGCACTAAAAATAAAATAAATACCTTTAAATTTAGTCCTTCTAATAAATTACAATTTGATTAGTTTTTTATTGTTAGCTAATATTTCTTTAAATATATAACAAGGATTATCACTATAGCTAAAATTAAGATTGAATGATAATGTAAAAACTAATTATTCTCTAATAGGGGATGCTATATTTTGAAAACTTAAATTAGCTCATATTGGCATTCAGATTTCTAACTAAAGCACAAATCACACTTACACAACAATGTACAAACTAGACAGAGAGGGAAGAAAATAATTAGTTCACATTGATAGGCCTCTAGTATAGCCGCTGATAGCACTTGCCCTCTTCCGCTGACGAATATAGGCACTCACTATACCACTTGCACCTTTACATGATTGACTTGCATTTGAAAATCACCTTTCTCTTGTTTCCTGGCAGGAAGATTCTCACAGACCAGTTTCATGAGTAAATCAAATAGCCTCAGTTGAAAACTATTTAAAAATTACGTTTACAAAAAAAACTACTTTAATATAAAAAATGTAATGATGTAAGACTATTTTACATAATTATTTAAGATTTTTTTTCCAACGTTATATCTTTAAAACCCACCGAATAAAATGTAAATACATTAACATGAGAAATCCTGTCTTGACTTGCCGTTACGTCACAGGTAGACAACGTCTTTAATTTGTTTTGAGACTAGGGGATGTCATGTGTCTGAGTTTCATAGGAAGCCCGCTATTGGAAAACCGGAATCTCACGCTGCCACAATGTCGGGGAAAAAAATATGTTGTTGATTGAAATTGGGGCTTCTTTTTAAAAATAGGGGTTTATGAATGATTCATCAGCTACTCATAGCTTATTACTTATATCAATCAGCTAATCAAACAGTAAATAGAGATTCAAACCTCAACCATTCCCTTCACTGGTCATCCAGAATATCGCGAGACTGACGTTTTATACCATGTGACCATTGATACGGGTCATTTCCCTCTTAAATCTGTGGTTACTCGTTTTTTTTTTGTTTTTTTTTGCAAGTAGATTATTTCAGGAGTAATCTGTCGGAGTATTGAACGAGTGAAATTTATTATAACATACAATGTGTTGGGTGACCTGGTGGTCTAGGGATAAGGTGTCAGACTTCTATGCTGGCGGCCGGGGTTCAATCCTCGGTCCCGGCAAAGATTTATCTGATTACCAAACCCTTCCTTCACCTCTGACAAGACATCTTGTGAATGTGAGGAATGCCAGGTCTCCACCGTGGTTCGGATTCCACGTTAAACTGTAGGTCCTTCATTTCATCTCACAATCACCCTACCATTTACACATTAGCGAAAGTGCGTATAACCCGAACGGGTAGTAAGACGCGGTGCTAATAATAATACAATGTGTTCATAAATTATTCATCAATTTGTAAGCTTTAGTAAATTAGTTTATTTTAGGAGCTATCTGACTTAATGAACTGTGATAGTCTAATTAATTAAAACAAAAAGTCTTTTTTTATTAATAATAAGCTCAAACATTGTAATTTTATATTAATACTGACGTAACAAAATATGTGTTTAGAGAGTACTTTATGATTAAAAAATACACATGGCTTATTTAGAGTATATGAATAAAAGGAGGAGTAAATATCTAAAACATCTCAAACTTAGTCAAAATACCTTTTGCGAATTTGTTTTTGTCCTTTGTGAGAAAGTAAATATTTAATATCGAAATGCACAGATGTGAAGTAATATTTTTAAAGCTAGATCAACACAAATGGGGTTCTCAGCAACTGAGACCACTCAACCAGTGAACGCCAAATCCAACCCAGTTTCCCATAATTCTTCAAAGATCTCTAGAAACGTCAAAAAGACAGCTGTAAAGTTGAAATCGATATAGATGTGAGGTTATAGACATTTTTTGGGACGAACTCTGACGGAAGATCCGGTAATAAAAATCATTTAGATATCTGAAAACTACCTTATTTAATTTGTGGCAGTTAAATAAACTTAGAACTAGTTAACTCTCCTTATTTACCTTTCACAAATTGTGGTTTTCCACTCTTAATCTAGGCAAGTACTGGTCAGATTTATTTTTTCCTCCATATATTTACCCCATAATATAAAACTGTTGATTATCCCGTGCAAAAAGGTTGTCCCATATTTATTGCCCCCAAACCACCCTTGCGTCTTACAACGCACTCTGACTTTAAACATTTAGCTAATCTAATGGTGAATGAATGAGAAGGATAAAATTTAAACGAACTGTATCCTGATTTGCTTGAAGGGAGAGTAGATAATATCCCCAATATATCCGGCCGAAGTCCTACTAGCCCCGATATCCCTATAAAAACGGTGAACTAGGCCATGCGAGCCTGATATTTAATCCCCGCGGCCACCGGTGCGTGCCACACACATTAAAATTACGTATTTATATTAGCACGATTGAAAACGGATATTATTTATAATTTAGCAAAAGTTACTCCGAGCCTTCTTTATACACGTTCCATAGTTTTGACGGCCGACCAAACAACTCATAAAATAAATATCACGCCAAGAGTCCCAAAAACTAAACGCTACGTCGAAATATTTGTCAATAAGTTTTACTCGGAATGAAAGTGTATTGGTCTTAGGAAGGATTAAAGGTCTATAAAATAAAGTGTTTTAATTAAAGAAGGGTCGAATCTTGTATTTATTCAATCCTAATCTCGAATCTGAATCTTAAATTTTATTTTAAATCGAATCCTCAAAATGTACAGTATAAATTTAGTTAAAATGATAATTTTTAAAATTAGATTTAAAATAAAGTGGCTTTGGTGCCTATGACCAATGTTATTTTGTTTGTTATGTCTATTACGTCATAAACAACGAATAAAACACTTTTTTAGTATATTAATTATATCCATACAATTTGTCTTTTTTTGTTATTTAGTTATCTACAAAATATATAAGTTTATATAATTCCTTTCGCCATTTGCTTAAAATTGTTATATCTGGTCAAAGACTTTATAATTGTGTTCGAGACACATTTTTGAATAATATCATAGGAATTGATGGTTTCGAGAAATCAAGGATTCAAGCTTTCCATCTCTAGTTTTAAAAGTTCGAGCGCGTGGTAGGTCTATATTTAAGAAGACCGTACTATTATAATTTACTCTAAGTGGGAGAAAGTTGCTTCGGTGCTCGTAAACTCGAAATGTATATTTACTTTGGAGTCACACTGTATAAACTATTCTAACCCAAGCTCCAGGTTAAGTGGTTACGCTAGTCTTCTATTTTGCACCCACCTGGGATATTCACACATTTACACTAATGGGCGTAAGAGATGATTAATATAAAATTGAGATGAAATGTACCAGCATTTGGGTGGACGAAGAGTGAGAATACATTTATGGAAAAAACCGCTTAAGTGCACCCAGCCGGGATTAGAACCTCAACCTCCTTGTTACCAAAATACACAGTTGACGCCTTAGTCTGTGGGTCCACTGATGCAGGCAGGTCATCTAGGGGCTTCTAGAGGGTGTAGAAAGACAAACACAGTTTTCTAGATTATCTAGGGACTTATGGAGGGCGTGGAAAGACAAACACAGTTTTCTAGATTATCTAGGGACTTCTGGAGGGTGTGTAAAGACAAATACAGCTTTCTAGAATATCTAGGGACTTCTGGAGGGTGTGGAAAGACAAACACAGCTTTCTAGAATATCTAGGGACTTCTGGAGGGTGTGGAGGGTGTGTGGAAAGACAAACACAGCTTTCTAGAATATCTAGGGACTTCTGGGGTGTGTGGAAAGACAAACACAGCTTTCTAGAATATCTAGGGACTTCTGGGGTGTGTGGAAAGACAAACACAGCTTTCTAGCATATCTAGGGACTTCTGGGGTGTGTGGAAAGACAAACACAGCTTTCTAGAATATCTAGAGACTTCTGGAGGGGTGTGTGGAAAGACAAACACAGCTTTCTAGAATATCTAGGGACTTCTGGGGTGTGTGGAAAGACAAACACAGCTTTCTAGAATACCTAGGGACTTCTGGGGCTGAGGGGGTGGAAAGACAAACACACATTAGGAAATTATTGATATAACACTTTCTACAGTTATTTTTCTTAATAATTATCTATGTACTCAGCTTTTCTTTTACACAATAAAATTTATTATTTAAAAAATACAATCTACGTTTTTTAAATTTATGTGTGAACAGTGTGAATTTAAACCTTAGTTTTGACATTCTATTACCAATAATTGGTTTTGTTTGCTTGTATGTTACCGAGTGGCTGGTGCTTGAGATCAGAGTACATTTGTAATTCTGTCGTTACCTGTTGGTTTTTGCGCTCATACTCAAAGCACGTATTCAGTCCAATTTTCATATAAAGAACCTTGTATGATAGATAAAAAAAACAATCTCGTATTCGTACGTCAGGTCATTTGCTTTACTGCGTAACTTTGTAAAAATAGTTGTAATACCTATATAACTTTTAATAATAGCAATGTAAAATGATTGTAAAAGAATATGTTCGTGTTTTTTTAAAAGTTTACTCCTACCAAAGTCCTACTATACCTTTGGGTGACTCGGTTCGAAGTCGTTGCCTTGTCTATCATCAAACCTCCCTATACTAACAATTTACTAAATGTATAAACCAACATGGCTGTCCTCTCTTTGCTTGTCATCTCTTTGCGACGTTAACCTCATACTGGCTTGCTCTTTTCAGACGTTAAATACGTCAAGTGTCCTTGTGGGTGACTGCTCGGAGAGGCTTACTTGGGTCAAGGCTGTTATCAACTACCTCTGGGATACACTGGTTTGAATCCAGGTAGGTTATGTTTAAAACAGTAACGATACAAAATTAAACTATAATTAGTTTTATATTTGTGAGCTAGTGTTTGGATGTTTAACTTAATCGGTACGTAAAGCAAAAAAATCAATAAAAAAAATCAAGAGTAGTGAATAAAACACTCAGGATGTTGAAGAATTGTTTTAAAGGATGAAAATTGGTATACCAGTGAGGATCCAAGATGTTCAGTTTCGAATCTAATTTGAATCTCAGACTACAAACTCGTATCGATTCCGAAGCGAGTCCTATGCTTTTTAATATCTTCTAATCGCATCCGAATCGAATATTTTGCAGTGAAAATGTTTAAAATCGATTCAGAATCGAAGATTATGCTTTTGGTTTTTTTAATCGCATCCGAATCTTTTTTTTTAGTCAAAAGGTTTCAAATCGATTCCTTATCGAATTGCGTGCTTTTAAATATTTTCTAATCGAATCCGAATCGAAGAGTATGCAGTAAAATGGTAAAAAAAAGTTTCAAATCGAATCTTAATCGAATATTAGGATATCAAAAAAAGATATTTGAATCTAGTTTAATAGAATAAATACTTATCAAGGTAATAAAAACTCTGTTCAAGCAAAATTAATATATAATTAAAATTACACATTTACCAAGTGTCTACAGTCAAGTTAAATAATTTGAGTTTATTTGTTAAAATATCTTTTAATTATGGCCACACGAATTATCTGCAATATCATGATTATATTGTTACTTATATTATGATAATGAATAATAACAATATTAATTTTTATAGAAAATTTTTAAATTCGATTTTAAAATTATATTAAATCAAATCCAAATCTTTGATCTCTTTGGATTTTAAATTCCAAATTAATTTCAAATGTTAAAATTTGGAACTTTGAATCGAGCAGTTTGGATTCAGATTTGGATTCAGAATTTTGAAGCTTCGCATGGGATTTTTATATTTAGGAGGTAATTTTAATACATATTTTACTTTAAAAAATTCTCCTATTAGCTTGGAAAGTATATGGAAAACCACAGGGATGGAAAACCTCCGTTAGCTCATAAAAACAAGATATAACCGGTACATAAAGCCATTATATTGCAAGACTGACGCCTTAGACCATGTGAGCAATGACGTGAATCACGATGGTCACCAACGACATAATCTGCAAGGTATGAATAAGGAGGATAGCTTAGAAGAAATGTGCGACGAGCAGCTAAGAAAACTTTCGATTTTAATCAAGTGTGGATAACTAACTCTACCCTAGATCCGACAGTGATTCGAACCTTGTAATTATAGTACAACAATTTATTTTACAATAAAATCATATCTCATTATCATCACCCTCATCATATTATCATATAATTATTAGTTGGTCACACAGTATAGAGCGTGAGGTTCGTAACATACTGGAGTACCGATACTGAAAGGTAATGTTTCTAAACTCGGCTTGGTGCATTGGGGGGATTGTTTTCCACATATGTGATTTTCCCACACTCTCTCAAAGCTAATGCGGGTACACATCCTTTAAACAGTCCTACTCTTCACATAATATTATAATAAACCTTATATAACCATTTTGATCTACATAGTCTACATTAAAACAAATCTATCAAAGAGAGTATTTTCCTAAATGCTAACAATATAAACCCTTATGAAGAAAGGATCTTTAAAAATATTACTTTTAACCAACATTCATTCTTGACAGTTTTATCTCGGTTAAAATGTATTGTTAGGTATCTTTGTATTGTTTTTAGTGTTTCACGGCGTCTATTGTTTGTGCGTCATTGCGCTTTTGTATTCATCACTATTGTCTGGACTTATTACTTGAATAAGATTTAAAATAGTTGTTCTATAATATATCTTGATGAATGTCTAAAAGCGTTGAAATAATTAATTAAAACTATTATTGATATTATTATTATAACGTTTTTAAAACCTCAGGATGCCTGGTAAGCAGTGGCGGCTCGTAGCTAAAATTAGTGGGGGTGCTGCCCTAGAAAATTTTTAGCTTTTGTTTTAAAATTGTGTAAAAGGAAAAATTTTTTTTTATAAAAATAAAATTTATTCAGGAACTTGATAAAATCTTAACAAAAAACAAACAAACTTTTATTTCTTGCTTTCACATAAATTGTTACAGTTAAAGCTTGATCTATTCATTTACAAATAAAATCCACTCTTCTTGTTTTAATTTGCACAAAAAGTTCAATAATTTTCTCCTTGATCTCTGGATGGCAACTGAGGAAACTTTACTCCATTGGAAGTACTGCAAGCGCAACTAGTCTTTCTGTTAAATAAAATAACAGAATTTTTTTAATCAAATAGAATAACTGGAAGCAGAATAATAATCTAATTCTACACTCTTCTACACTTTATCACATTCAAGAATATGGTACACGTTTTTTAAGCACAACACACGCCGAGTAAAAAAACTTCCTTCCACCATCACGCCAGAGCCGGCACTGCGAGAGCAACAGTTCTCTATCTACTTGGCAGTCCCACCTTCCTCCCCACTCTCCTCCTATGTGCGTATCCGCATAACAGTCAAATACTACGTCACTCGGACTGTGAAGCGCACAATTCCGTATATTTTTCATAAACTGGGGGATGGCTACTGAAGTACTGACATTAAACTTAAGGAATATATATTGTACTACAAAAATAAATAAAGAATTAAAGAAAAAAAGGACTCATTGTATTAAATGTTATCGATAATATCAAGGTGACCTGACGGTCTAGGGGTAAGGTGTCAGATTTTTATGCTGGTGGCCGGGGTTCAATCCTCGGTCCCGGCACAGATTTATCTGATTTCCAAACCCTTCCTTCACCTCTGACAAGACTTCTTGTGAATGTGAGGAATGCCAGGCCTCCACCGTGGTTCGGATTCCACGTTAAACTGTAGGTCCTCCATTTCATCTCACAATCACCCTACCATTACACATTAGCGTAAGTGCGTATAACGCGAATGGGTAGTAAGACGCGGTGCTAATAATAATAATGATAATATCAAGTGGAAATAGGGGGTTCTGCAGTTCCGCAGTGCCTATACACGATCCGACATTGCTGGTAAGCAACAAAGTAGGTTGGTAAATTGTCAAGCAGAGCTCAGTATTTTCTTCTGGGTAGTGTTCAAGATAATGTAACGTTTGGTTTTGTCTTAATAACTCTCAATATAAGGTTGAACCTTTAAGGTGGGGATGTAGGGGAAGCGCGAAAAGGTAAATGTTCTTACAGTTTTAATATCAACACTTTTCTTATGGTCAAAAGAAATAAAATATTTCTTCAGTAAAACAATAAGAGTTTTTTTTCTTCACATGGTGACCTCAATATTTGTCAAGGGTGTCCTAGGATGTATACGAGTAATCCAAGGCTCCTCTAGTCGTACCATTGAGCTTTAGACTTGATGCAGTCTTGATGATTTTACACTTCTCGCGATGCTATAGCCAAGATTGTATCAAACTATTCGAACGGTAACAACCTTATTTAAAATGGCGGGAAGCGTAAGTCAGCGCTCTAGCAGAGGAAACGATAATACTAAAACAATTTCCAGTCAAACACCGCAAGAACAGCGCACGGCTGGTGGCGTTCGTATCCATGGTTACCAAGACCTCTAGCAGGGCTCAAGAAGTTTGCGTAAGTATCCATCGTGACTATTCGGACAAATCTACACTTGGTCACGTGATCTACACTATAGCTATCAAGGGTACGAACCAAGGTGATGTCGCATAAATAGACCATTCGGATGGAGACCTAAAATTTAATGACAACTTTTCTCTTCATTTAAAAAGTTTGTCATCTAATGCAGCTATGATCATGACAGATATTTAAGAAGTGTTGATATCACCATATGAAGAAATGTAAACTCTATGTTTCGAATGGAGATATTATATTGTATTTATTTTGGCAATAAAACCATTTTGCTATAAAAACTGCAAAAACCCTTACCTTTTCTTGTGTCTCCTACAATCTCACCTTAATTGAACAACTATATCCCCACACTACAGTTATTCTTATAGGAATGGCAATTTTGAAGCTTCAATACCACTACAAAAAAAACAATTACCTTAAAAACCTACGTTGTAACACTGTTTAAAAAATGATAAGTGATATTTTGTGTGAAAAATTGTCAAACATAAGCTAATTTCTCCAATTTAAAAAAAAATCACCAACAGGTGATTAACTAATTTTCAACGACGCTTCACACAAAATAGCTCAGTTCTGAGACCAAAGTAAATGATTACAAATTTGAACAAGCCTCCCTCAGAAAAAATATTAATTTTTAAACCGGGCCGCAACAGGACATTCTAAGAAAGTTTAGTATTGTTTGTGATGTTTTGAAGCTTCATAACTCCCAGTCCCATAAGGAGTATAGCAGTTTGAGGATATTTCTCTTTATGTAGGGACCCCTTATAGTTTGACTAAAATACCCGGTAATTTAGAAGTTAATTATATATCAAAATCTATTTTTGAATATAAAAATAAAAGCGTTGATGTTGAGAGGGAGTAAAAAAGTCAATCTTGCGATACTTTTAAATCTAAGTAATATGGATAAAGCCAACAAACGATTGCACTTTTTTTTTTAGTAGTACTGAGTCTTACTACCCGTTAGGGCTATAAGCCTATGCATTAAATTACTCTCATGTATTAGAAATAAATAAGGTTCAATTTAGATGAATTGTGCCCGCTTTTTCGTGGAGGGAGACTGTAAAACCACGTATAAAACTCAATACACCCAACCGGGATCGAATCTCAATCTCCCCATCATTGGTAGTTTAGTCACGCTAGTCTATCGTGAGAGTGACGCCTTAAACCATGTGGACATCAAAGTGGGTGGTTGTACAATTTATTGTGTCCTTATTTTACTGCAAATGTACACTAGCCCCATGACTTCTTTGGTGCTGACTGACAAATCATAGCTGACTTATGACAGTCAACATTTAGGTATATATCTAAATTTTGACCGTCAGAATTGACAGCTGCTAAACACATGTTTTTACAGATCATTTGGTCCGTCGTAGGGATACATAATTTGGTCTGGTAACGTTTCAAAGCTGTCAGTCAGAACCAAAGAAGCCATGGGGCTACTGTAGCAAGCCTTTTATTTAATGGTTCCACTATGGTGGCGTTCCATTATATTGTAGCCTGTAAAGGTGAGAATTCTGCCTTCCACTGTAAACGGTTATAGCCACATCAACCATCATATTCCAAATTTAAAAAAAATTACACCTGGACAGAGGAATCTAACCGGGGACCCTATTTCCCCCCTTTCCCCCATTTCCCGCACTCCTCGTACTATTATCCAGGCTACCCGCATGTCCACACTAGTATGATAGTGGTTAGCAAGGTAACATTTAGAGGAAACGTACCCACATTTGGATTCTAGAGGAGTTGGAAACAATTTAACTTAATTGCACCCAACTGGTACTCGAGCAACATCCATCCTGTTATCGTCAAACTAGATCAGACGAGCTTGACCGGTTTACCAGCGTAGTCACTAGATTGGGTTTCTATATCATTTTACAGCTTATTATGTACTACCCGCCTCGGTGGCGTAGTTGGCTAACGCGCTTGACGTGTTGAGCTCGACTGCCAAGGACGGGGAGATCGAGGTTCGAATCTCAGTTGGGTGAACTGGGGGTGGTTTTTCCTAAATGGTTTTCCACTCTCCCTCCACGCAAAATGCGGGTTCACTTCCTGTAATTCAACCTTACCAATTCCTAATCCATTAGCGTAATTAGTACATAAACGTTTAACCCGAACGGGTAGTAAGACACGATGCTAAATATTATTATTATTATTATTATTATTATTATTATTATTATGTACTACGTTAATTTAGCAATTCCAATTTAATTTTTGAATGAGGTCACAATCATTCATTCCAGAAAACAAAAGAAGATACTTTATTAGTATGTTTTACTGACGCTCTCATAGTCGATTAATTACATTCCAAGTGGGGTAGAGAGACTTGACTAAACAAACTTGTAGACGGTTTAATTGATTTGATTTACGGTTTATTTGTGAGTCTGGTATACACACTCCACGACCCATAAATTATAAAAAGGTAATAAAGTCATAAAAAATATATGAGAGTTTCACCTTTTGTATCGCCTCAGATTTTCTTACACAAGATTTCAGTTTTGTTTGAAGCTACCCGTGCCAGCCGGCCCGTGGACTGAATGTTAGGATCACATAGTCTGATTGGTATGATTCAGGGAGGCTGGGGATCGAATCCCGGTCGGGTGTTTTCTTACAAAATGTTTCACATTTTCCCTACACGCAAATGTAGGTAAATTTTCTATAAATTCTACCCGACTCATCCAAATTAAATTACTGTAGTAAAATACATCTATTCCGGATGGGTAGCAAGACGCGAGACAATTTATTTTTTAAAGCGTTACGCTTTATTGTTGATACTAAACATAAGTGGATTAAAGTGGGTTGGTTGGAAGGCACCGCGAGAAAAGATAAGGGTTTTTACAGTTTTTATTACAACATATTTTTTTGGGAAATACAACTCAAATATTGATCGGGTAGAAACATATAGTTTAATTTTATTCAATCCCGACACAGATTTATCTGATTACCAAACCCTTCCTTCATCTTTGACAAGACGTGTAGTAATCACAACTTGTGAATGTGGGGAATGCCAGGCCTCCACCGTGGTTCGGATTCCACGTTAAACTGTAGGTACCTCCATTTCATCTCACAATCACCCAACCATTACACATGAACGTAAGTGCGTATAACCCGAACGGGTAGTAAGACACGGTGATCATAATAATAATAATAATGAAAATTTTCTTCACACGGTGATATCAACAGTTGTTGAATATCTGTCAAGGGTGTCCTGGAATTCAATGACAACTTTTACTCTTCGTTTGAAAAGTTTATCAACAAATACCGCTATGCTCATGACAGATATTCAAAAACTGTTGATATCACCATGGGAAGAAAACTAAACTCTCAGTTTCTATTTGAGGATTATTTAATTTATTTTGACCCAAACAAAGTTTTGCCATAAAAACTGAAGAAATACTGACCTTTTCTTATGTCACCTTTGACCTCACCTTAAATTAGTCAATCCAAAGGAACAGGATAAGACAGGTGAATTTTAAGTAACTGCATCTTCATGTAGGGAAGACGTAAGGTAACCTTTACCACGGGAATACTGCTCACATTACACATGGATGGAAACGAACCCTGGTGACTGGTGTAAGTTAGCGTCACTCACACAGGTGTGCAGGAGGATAGAGGCGTCAGACTCATGTTTGATTTGCCGGTATGACGGGGGAAGGTTTGGTATTCTAGTCCCGGTTACGTGTGATTAAAGTTGTTCTCTTTAAATAGTTTCCCACTCGCAATCCACGCGAATGACCTGGGGAACGGATTATTGTCTGTATTATTTCTTGAATTAAGTTCGTTTGTAGATCGTGTGCGTACATAATCAATTGGCGCCAAAAGGGCAAGTCAAACAACTCAATTTAAAAAAAAAAAATTATTTCTGGATTAAAGAACAGCTGTTGGGAAAGTTTTATTTGGTCTGTAGAGAAGAGCAGTATGTTTTTAAATAATAATTTAGTTGTTTTTTTCCTCCAGTATTTTAGTATCAATTAGGGTTATAAACATGAATTCATTACTTTAGCTGAATAGAAATAAGGAGGAGGATAAATTTTTAGAAGAAACGTAACCGCATTTACCTGGAGAGCGAGTGGGAAACCGTTTAGAACATAAATAACCATATAACAACCGACCAGGATTTGAACCCCGATCTCCGCTATACCCGGTAAATCGAGTTTAACACGAGAGTGACACGTTAAATCACGTGATCATCGATGCACGTTTAACGGTTATTAAAAAACGGTAGGAGAACTAGCTTAGAGAAAATGCACCCGTATTAGTATAGTAAAAGCCACATAAATGAATGGAATTGTACAAGTCCGAGGTTTGAACCTCGACTTGACCCGTTTCGGTGGTCGCATGGTCTAAGGCGTCACTCCCGCTACAGACTGTACTGCCGTTAACAGTGAGACGGGAGTTTGAATCCCTGTCAGGTGTATTGAGGTTTTTTCCTAAATGGTTTCCTACTCTCCCTCAACGAAACTGCGGGTACACTTCCTTTAAATTAAACCTTTCGACCCACCTTGGTGGTGTAGTTGGCTAACGCGTTTGTCGTGTTGAGCTCGACTGCTGAGGACGGGGAGATCGAGGTTCGAATCTCGGTCGCGTGAACTGGGGGTGGGTTCCTAAATGGTTTTCCTCTCTCTCTCTCCACGCAAATGCGGGTTCACATCCTCTAATTCAACCCTCCCAATTCCTAACCCATTAGCGTAATTAGTACTTAAAGCGTATAACCCGAACGGGTAGTAAGACGTGGTGCTAAATATTATTAAATTATACCTTCATTACCCCTAGCACAATATTGTAATTAGTACGAATGCATATAACCCGGATGTGGTGCTAAAAAAAAGGACCTTGACATTCACGACAATTGATAATCCATTATATTGTGAGCTCGACGCCTTAGACGTTACAACCACAGGCGAGATCAAAGGAAGTTAAGTCTCCAAGACTAACTTAAATCTTTCATCTGCGACAGACATTTTTATGTCACGTCTAGCACCTTACTGCTATTATTATTATTACTATTATTATTAGCACCTCACCCGCCTCGGTGGCGTAGTTGGCTAACGCCCTTGTCGTGTTGAGCTTGACTGCTGAGGACGGGGAGATCGAGGTTCGAATCTCGGTCGGGTGAACTGTGGGTTGTTTTTCCTAAATGGTTTCCCACTCTCCCTCCACGCAAATGCGGGTTCATTTCCTCTAATTCAACATTCCAAATTCCTAATCCATTAGCGTAATTAGTACTTAAAAGCGTATAACCCAAACGGGTAGTAAGACGCGGTGCTAAATATTATTATTATTATCATCACCTCGTCTTACTACCCATTCGGGTTATACACATTTACGCTAATGTGTAATGGTAGGGTGATTGTGAGATTAAATGGAGGACCTTCAGTTTAACGTGGGATCCGAACCACGATGGAGGCCCAGGCATTCCCCACATTCACAAGTTGTGATTAATACACGTCTTGTCAGAGGTGAAGGAAGGGTTTGGTAATCAGATAGATCTGTGCCACCTTAATATTAAAATTTCAAAACAATTTTTTTTTGTGAGATGTACCTCGCCGTTCTGAATTAGATATCGTATTTCATTCTTGTTTTCCTTGGCGGTAAATAACGTTATCGCACTGTATCTCCCGCGGACGAGCTTCATAAAGGCGCGTCATAGAATCTAACAAGCTCGTTAAAATAGGGCAACCCCCCCCCCCCCCC
>CABFVX010002021.1:0-25581 GCA_902151425.1 Timema shepardi
TCTTCACGGTTCCTATTTCTGAAAGATAAACACAGCCGAGCTACTAGATCAGAATCCACTCTACAGATGTATATTCCCATACATAGATCTCAAACATATGCGCTTTTTTTTACTGTCCTGGCATCACAGGCTTGGAACAAACTAGATAATTCTACTCTTCATCTAACATCTATACTCCCCTTCAAGTGCGCGGTTAATCAATTTATCTTGTCTAATAAGTTAAACTGAGTTCTTGAAACTACTTGGGTTTTAAATGAGTGTTTGAATGAGCGTGCTTATGTTTTTATACTTATTTGAATATTTATTTATTAAATTGTATTTGAACAAATGTAATAGTATATATTGTATTCAACACTGGTTAAGTGGAAGAGAAGGCTAACGCCATAACTTCAACAGATAAATAAAGACTATTATTATTATTAATCTCACTGTTTTAGAAAGTATAATACAGAAAATCCCACCACGATGATACGCATGATTCGTGCTATATAATACCTACCTAGGCTAGCTTGTTTCCGGGGAGGGCTGAGACGGGCTCTTAAAAGCTTGTATCATAGCAGGCGCCCAACTCAGCTCCCGGCTCTCGCAAGATATGGTAGTAAAGGGGGGGGGNGGGAAGATATTACAGAAATATGTGCATTTCATTCTTATATGAATTATTACTCAACATTTTCTCTGGTGATGGAGAGGGCCATGGTTTCTTGTTAATAACGACAGTATGTCCTTTTAAGAGAGATTAAAATTTTGTGCACAGTTCTTAGCTGTGAAGCCATACTAAAATGGTCCAAAACGGCCTTTTCAATGCAGTTTTTACATTATTATTATTATTATTATTATTACTATTACTATTACTATTACTATTAGCACCTCGTCTTAATATCCGTTCGAGTTGTACGCACTTACGCTAATGTGTAATAGCAGGGTGACTGTGAGATGAAATGAAGGAACTACAGTTTAATGTGGAATCTGAGCCAAGGTGGGTCTGGCAATCAGATAAATCTGTGCCGGGACCGAGGATTGAACCCCAAACCCCCAGCATTTTATCATGATATCATTAAATATTTTAACAATGTTCAGTATTAGGAACATTTATTAACTCTTTATCTCCATTAATGTATAATAAAAAATGATCCACGTGTAATAATGTTCGTGTAAATGTACGATTTCTAGCCGAATGCGTCACTGAGTTGATTGGAATGTGATGCACGCTCTTAAAAAGAAGCTTGTCCGACCCACAGTCGTCCTTCTCTGCCTTCGTCCAAGTGCCCTCAATCAGTTGCTCACACAAGTCGTACCACGATGAATTCTGTACAAGCAATTATCACTCTTGCTTCAAGTTTTACTATTTCAGATTCTCTTTACTGTCTCTGTCCTTCACGTTACACTTGTAATCTGTCCTTGTTACATATTCATGATGGTAACTTGGAGAAAAACAAAAAAACTACCGTTTTTTGATCTTTTTAAATGACTGTTGTTTTAGCCTCTTCTCCCGGGTTGTGGCACCCCGAAGAGGAGTTATGGAGTTAATAAATCTCCTGTCATGTCTATATTTGGAAAGGACCCCCACAAAGCTTCTTTTATTATTGTTATTATTATTATTATTTGGCATACCGACACCTAGAACGCCGGCAGCCATTGTGTGATCCAGAGGTATTCAGATACAACCTGTTTTGGAGTGTGTGTTTTTAAAAATAATGTCAGCCACCCGTTAATTAAAATTCGTCTTAGTCATTTAAGCTAATTTAGCATATCATTAAATTATTTTTAAAACGATTTAGATACACAAAAATAAAAACTTGGCGTGTTTTATAAAATCCAAGAGGTCCACCTCTATAGGATAAGCCTTTTTTTAAAATTAAAAACACGGGTTTAACTGATTTATCTCAATAAATTCTAAAATAAAATCTTGGATAGTTTTGTTTTGCTTACAACCCATAATTTTGGATTATTTTGAAAACGTGCCATGTCCTGATGTAATCGGCAACATGACTGTGCATGTATTCATTTATATATTGTGGTTTTAAAATTAGCTGTAAAAATAGAGATGTATGGAAATTGAATAATTTTTTTGAAATGTTCTCTATATTTTGTGTTTAAAATATTTGTGAAAAAATTGTCAAATTAGGTGCTACTATAGGAAACATATGTTCTAATATCAACTAAAAAACTCAGGTCATAGTTATTATTATTATTATTTGTCCCCGCGTTTCACTACACATTCGGGCTACACACACATTAGCCTATTACGCTAACGTGTTTTGGGATGAGGAAGGTTGAATTTATAAGAAGTGTGCCTGCATTTGTTTGGAGAGAGTGGAAAACAATTCAGGAAAAAATACCCACACAGTACCCGACCGAGACTTGAACCCCTATATCCCCGTCATAGGCAGTTTAGCCTATTGCGAGCTTGACACCTTAGACCACTCAACCACCAAGCAAGTACATACAGATCATATTGCAACATAATATATTGACTTGTGAGATTCCCAAATTAAACTTAAATACCAGATTAATTCATCATTATTTATTTTACTATTGTTTTTTAAAGAAATAAATACACTTATTCGAAATAAATTGGCCTATACCATCAACATACGGCTTTGTTTAATTTTTACACGTAAGGTTCACTAACCTCTTTCTCTCATTGGAATTCTGGCCTGCATTTAATTGATGGAGGTACAAGGACTCAAGACCACGACCTCTCTTACACAGATGGTCGGTCAGCAATCCCCCCTCCTTCCCCACAAAATAAACACTCCTTCTTAAAATAAAAACCAACCACACCAAGGTAGACTGGTCCCTCATCTGCTGATCGAGAGGCACGTAGCGGCGCATGCGCATACCTATCCCCTTGTAATTAACATGCACACCTCGTCCGAGATCATTAATTGGCCAGCGACCTGCTGTTTCTTGTATGTGTGTGCTCCTACAAGTCACCATCCGTCCAGGAAACATTCTATTTCCCTCGGGTCTTAGGCCGCGTTCCAATCATCATACCACAAGGAACTAGCTAGCGTCCACTCACCATCGGAGTGGTGGTAACTGACAGCTAACGGAACATGTAAACACTGTCAAAAGAAAAACACAATGCAAAACAAATTATTTGTTGTAAAAGTTTTCCAGGTCAAATTGACAACAAGTCAATATGTGGTCTTGCAGATCGTATGGTTTTGACGAAAAGATGCATACGAGTAGATTTGGTAACTTTTACTACACTCCTATCGCAGATGGGGAATGGATGCTCCTTTACCCGCTGCGGTTGCCCAATGGTTTTAAGGCGATGGAACTCCTCGAACTTGATCGCCGTTGACGGGGAGGTTAAGGTGTTCAAATCTCGGTTGTGTGGTTTATTGATTGACATGGGGATCAACCCCCCACTCCCTTTCCTCCAATTACATTGAATGTGGGTGAATTTTCTTTAAATAACTCTTCTAAGTACCCCTTGGACACATTCTTAAATAACCTTTGTGTTTGACAACAATCTAAAAGGCCTACACAAGTATGGTTTGCGCGTAGGTTATAGGACACACACACACACACAGACACACACACACACACACACACAACTTGCTAAACATCCACTTTGGTGGCCACATGGTCTAGACTGGGAATTAAGGTGTAACTTTCGCAATAGACGGGACTGACGAACACGATACGATTGGGGTTAAAATTCTGGTCGGATGTAACGAGGGTGTTCCCCTAAATGATTATTTGACTTTACCTCTACGAAAATGCAGGTAAACTTCCTCTAAGGGCCGGTAGTATGACTCCAGAATAAATATTAATATGACAGATAAATATTTCTATATGGTAGATAAGTTAAAATATCGTCTTATGACTGCCAGATAAAATGTATTTATCCATCACATTTTTATCAGGAGGTTTAATTGATAACTTTTATCTGAAAGTTAAAATGGGCATTGCCATAGTGATGCGTTGTTTTTCATGATGTTTAGACTATCAGAATCTGTTTTTAGGTTAAAATCTTGGTTCACTTGTTTAGTAGGTACAGATCCAGGCTCTAACTATATAAAGTTAGAATAATCATACCTAGCACCGCGTCTTACTATCCGTTCGGGTTGTACGCTTTTAAAGTTAAAACAATTAATTCACACTTTTATATAAACTGACAGGCTAGTTGTAGAGTTATAGTTATATAAGAACAAGTTATTAAAATGTGAGTACAAAAACGTTGTACCGAACTATTGACCACATTTTGGCAGACACCAAAGTTAGTACTTGCAATTATATTTTGAAAATTGAAAAATGACACCTGGACACGGGAATTGAACCCGGGATCTTCGGCTTAGTACGCCAATGCTCTTACCACTGAGCTATCCAGGATTCGTTCCGTGCCTATGGTCATTCTTCACTTATAGTTTAAGGCAGAGTCTAATATGGACGTGCGGAAGTCGTCAGCTTATAAACATGTGATTATTTAAGATCACAGCAATTAGACAACGCAGCCATTAGCGACTCGGTAGTTGGCATTTTGCAGCCATTCGACCATTATATATATAATTGTACAGGGTTTGCATATATTGATGAAACAAATAGCCGAAACTATTGTTAATGCACTTTAGTGGGGATAGTCCCTCATAGATATCATATTCTGAATTGAAAAATGACACCTGGACACGGGAATCGAATCCGGGACCTTCGGCTTAGTACGCCAATGCTCTTACCACTGGAGTCATTTTTCAATTTTCAGAATATGATATCTATGAGGGACTGTCCCCACTAAAGTGCATTAACTGGTAGCTAACTTTAACCTCCCGATAGCAATATTTATGCGGTAGTCATAAGACCGGCCCTCAATTAAACATTCTCCAACCCTAGCACATTAGAAAAGTTAGTGCATATGTGTATAACATGAACGAAGAGGGAAGCGCTTTGACGAAAAAATAAAACTTGATAAACCTGTAGGAATATAGGTTTTGTTTAGTTTAATAATGGTATATTGAATTCCTTCACGTTAATGACAGAATGTTAATATTTAACAAATCATTTTCTAGATATTTTAATAATTTAACTTTGGTTGAAAGTATACTTTTTGCCTCTTTAAAACTGTTCATATTTCAGAAACAAACATTGGAAGTAAAATATTCTTGAATATCTTCATTTTTATAATAATCATTTTTAATATTTTGCACACATGAATTGATTATTTTTTTAGTCCTAGTTTTAAAAACTTTTCGGGATATTTTTATATAACGACGTTAGGGTATGGCTTATAAAGGCAGGATGTATATATTATAAGGCCTACGCACATTTTCGTGGAGGGATAATTAGAAACCATGTCAGACCCTAGCACCAGGGTAAGAACTTCTTCTCACTGAAATAAACCATACTATATGAGCTAGAAAATTATTTCACGGATCCACTAATGAAGGTAATGGTATTTAAAAGTTATTAATCAAAACGGTAAGAGTTTTTAAAAATAGCTTTAAAAATTTTAAAAACGTGGTAGGTCAACTTAATGCTACTCTCTTGATGCGCGCGCAGCTGTTATTCAATCAAGGGGATTCTCTTGCGAAAGTAGCATGGCCCGTCTCTAATTTTACATAACACGTTACGTAACTACTAATTAGGTAAGCACACTAGTAAAATGTACATTTAAATTATTTAGCTAGCGCTAGTGTTTAAAGAGCCCGTCTCACCCTCATAAACTGATCCCCATTTCACTGTTGTCATTTGAAGAAGGCAGAAAACCTAACATAGAGATTTCTGGTTAAAGCGTAATCTTGTATCTAATATCCTGGTTAATGAGCAGTTAACTACTAACCTTGATATTTGGTGAGTATTTAAAAAAAAATCTAAGCACATTCTTCTATTTAAAAAGATTTGATTAAACTTTATTTTTTCACTTCCTCTTCACTACTCATCAATGCTATACACCGACATCTTCGATAGCTATTTGGTCAAATGCGCTACCCTTTTGTTGAACTAGACTGCTGATGAAGGGGGGATCGAGGTTCGAATCTCGGTCAAGTGTACTGATGGTGGTGTTTCCTAAATGGCTTTTCACTTTCCTTCCACACAAATTTGGGTACATTTTCTCTAAATATAACCTTCCTATTACCTAAAACCATTAGTGTAATTAGTACATAAGCTTATAAACCAAACAAGTAATAAGAAGTGGTGCTAGGAAAAAAATCTTTGCTATACACATTTGATTACTCTATTGCAATAGGTAAGAGGCACGTATAATATAGAGGAAATCTACTAGCACTTGCGTAAAGAAAGCATGAAAAGTAATTAAGGAAATAGGGGGGACCTACCTTCAATACACCCGGAAGGGATTTGAACCCCGAACTCCCCAGCCCCGGCAACGAAGATAGTGACTCAGTTCCTGTGTAGATATTGGCCACTGTTGCTGTTTGAACGATCTTAACGGAGCTCTCTACATGACCCACCCCACTCCTTTTAATTAATATACCTTTATTAACGTGAACGTGTTTAGTATGTTCCATAAATTATTTACAACCTCTTGGATTATACGCACGTGTACTAATTACGCTAATGTGTTAGGCATGGAGTGGGTTAAATAACGAGGAAGTGTAATCGAATATTCGTGTGGTAAGAGTGGTAAACCACCATAGGCACACTTGACCGGGGTTCCAACCCTGATCTCTCTGTCATCGGCAGTCCAATTTATTGCGAGAGTGACGCCTTAGAATTAGATCATTTGGCCAGAAACGCGAGTTACCTCATTATAAACTTTCTAGTAATACATTTGTTATGCTAGGAGTTTTAGTTAATTATAGCACAGCTCAAGAAATATTTGTTTCAGTTAATTAGAACACCGCAGTTGAGTAAACATTTCCATAATTTTAAGTTATTTATTGCAAAAATTTGTAAGACATCTCCTAAACTAACGAATTTATTACGTCTTGTAATGGGATGAAATATTTATGTACAAACTGTAAATGTCTAGATGGATCATTAAAATTTAAAATAGTAAAATGTTCTCAATTTTATCCACAAATATTATTTTTTTCCTAAAAGACCTTTCCCACTAAAATCGGATTGTAAGTAACAGTTTGGAACCCGGCCTTGTACGTGACCAAAACGTTAATCCGATCTCGGCATGACTGGGGAATTCAACTATTTTTATTGACCTCGCTATCGGAGAAACGTGGGCCAACACGAAGAAAGGCCTATCTTTGAAAGTCCGGCTTGAGGACGGCCGTTCACTCCGGAGACGTGGTGTGGCGTCATCAGGTTTTGTAGTTGTCAGGTGACATGACCTCTGCTAATGCATGTCAAAGAGGGAAAATATTCAGCTTAGTGAAGGGAAGAGATGGTATAAATCGTGAAAGGGGACAAGAGACAAACAACTAGTCAATAGAAGTAATTGTGCTAAATTACACTTAACAACCCGCCTCCCAAGCCTAGTTAGTTAACGCGCTGGTTTCGTGTGAGCTAGACTGCCAAGGACGGGGAGATCAAGGTTCGAATCTCGGTCGGGTGGACTGAGGGTAGTTTTTACTAAATGGTTTCCCATTCTCCATCCACGCAAATGCGGGTTCATTTATGTAAATCCAATCTTACCCATTCTTATCCCATTAGCGTATTTAGTACAAAAGCGTATAGCCCGAACGGTTAATAATACGCGGTGCTAAATAAATAAATAAATACACAAAACAAATATGGCTTTGATTGCATTAATTATAACAGTATGAACCAAACAAACGTGATTTGGATTGCTTGTATTGTTAAAAGATAACACCCAAACAAATTCGACTTTAATTGCTTATATTGTAACAATATGCACCAATCAAAAGTGATTTTGATTGTTAAAATTGCGACATGAAACATTAATCAAATAAGACTTTGATCACATAAATTGTGACAATATACACTATACAAATGTGATTTTGATCGCATACACTGTTAAAAGATAAAGAAAACTTTATTGCATAAATTATGACAACATACAATAAAAAAATGTGACGATTATGACAGGAATTCAATTCAAATTTTTATTTTCTCACGACCTATCGGAGGGAAAGTATTATGTTCGTCAAAAAAAATCAAATTCTAGATTTTGATTAAATATCGACGTTTAATGAGTTCTTGAAACCAAAATAGTTATTGCTTTCACGATGCCGTCTGTTTGTACCTCGGAAACTAAAATTAAGGGTAATTTACTGAAGGGTAAAAAAGATAAAAATATTGCCTTTCTCTCGAAATATGTTCTCGTGATTTTGATTAACTTTGGTATCGAGGCACTGTTTAGTTTAACATTATAAACTAAAAGGTAATTCTAATTTTCCCATGAAAATGACATTAAGGGTGAGTGGAAAATTCCAGTTTGAATCATATCTCCACAACTATTTCAGGTACTAAATAACTTACCGTCGTAAAGTTGTTGTACTATTAAAAATAAACATATTTTATTTGAAATATATTTTTATAACTCCAATAGTTTCTAAGCTATAAGCAAATATATTAATCTTTTTATGGAGGTCTTTTATAATATGTTAAATTGATTGTCATGCACTTTGGTGGACAGACATGTTACTATTTTCTCAATGTTTCTGTAATAGTATGTTAATACATTTATGCAACAAGGTATGTGATTTCGTTTCTCAAATCTTTTGAGTTTGTAGTAAATGTCCCTATATTAATATAAAGAGAAAGAAAGTCTGTACCGTGCACCGTATCATTTTTTAACATGTGTATATTTGTATGATATGCATAAACATTGCATCCGTACCAAATGCTAATTTCAATATTGTGTTTAATCAATTTAATACATAATAAATAATGCTCTAGATTCCATATATTTTAATTCATGGCTAACGTGGGGGTAAAGGGAACTCGAGAGAAAGTCTGTGCTTTTGGCAGTTTTTATTTTAAAACATTTTTGTGGTCAAAATAAATAGAATATTTTTTTAGCAGAAACAATGAGTTTAGTTTTATTCACATGGTGATATCAACAGTTCTTGGATACGTCAAAATTCCCTCCTAATGCCGCTATGCTCATGATAGATACTAAACAACTGTTAATATCAACATGTGAAGAAAATTAAACTATATGTTTCTACTGAAGCAATATTCTATTTATTTTGATCACAAACACATATTTTTATATAAATCTGCTTATCTTGAACTAGCTCTATTCAGTCCACCTCATAGCATCCTATCCCTATCTTGAGCTTGCTCTATCCAGTCTACCTCATTACATCCTATCCCAATCTTGAGATAGTTCTATCCAATCCACCTCATTACATCCTATCCCTATATAAAGCTAGTTCTATCCAGTCCACCTCATACACCGTATTACAGCTCACAGCGCTACGGACATTATATAATTGTGATAAAAGAGATTAACCTTATTCAAGGCTAGGCCTACATATTGTACACTCAATTCACGCAGCAAAATAGCAGTCCTGTATTGATTGGTGGTTCTGTGGCACTATATAATACCTAGCACCGTAATGGCACGAAGCTTGGTAAGCTTGTAGCCTCTCAGGGTTAACCAAGACGATTGAACAGGGGTTTTCCCCCGTACCCCATCTTATCACCAACCCGGAATATAAGCATATTTTACTATACTAATAAAGTACGAGTGAGGAGGGAAATGTTAATAATAAATGCACCCACTCTTTCTTTGAGGGAGAGTAGGAACACCTTTAGGTAGGGGGAAAGCGGGAACCTCATTAAGCCCTGTCATTATTACAATCCGTCACAGACACAATCAAACCAAACCAGAAGCTTTATTCCGCGTGACCACCGATGCGAGTTTTTGACAAACGAGACGGACTTCAAATAAGGGAAAGTGCTCACCGTTCCTTACATAACGTATCACAGCCATCGTTTAGAAATAATTATATACGTTTTTTTTTCGTTGCCTCTGGTCCTAGGACTGTTGATGAATAGCAGACACCTGCTAATGAGGCGCGTCGTGATCGATCAACAACGTTTTCTGTAAGTAATTACATGCGCCCCGTGCAGTTTGTTGGACGATCATTCTTCATCAATTTTTCTCTCCCAAGATTGGAGCGTGTAAATTTATATAAATATATATTTTTTTATCTTAGTTCTCCTGCTGACTCTTTTTGAAGATACATTAAATCAGTTGGACTTATCTCTCTGTCATACAGTTGGAATTAATTCATCATTGTCTGTCCATGCAAACTTTGATTAAGAGGGCTTCACGGTAGATAACTAACACTTTGCACACGTTAAGAAATACATCTTTTAAAAGAAGTTGTTTGATATTTTTAAATATCGTATTAAATTAAATGTAAGCGAAAATTATCAGCAGGATTCTGATCATCTGAAAAAAAAAAAAATTGTGTTGGTTAAGCTTTACGTGAAAATTTGTACTTCTGAGACAAAAACAAGGGTTAGATACTTATATCTAAGCTTCCCATATCAAATAAATTCATTTTAAAGGGTAACAACAGAAAAATTTAGATTGTGTGGAAATGTTTTATAAGTTTTTATGTAAGCTATCACACATTTTTGAAAAACAAACATGAAAATGGTAACTTTTTAAACTGTTCAGAAATTTCGCCAATATTTTGCTGATTATATATATATATATATATATATCCGTTAGCACTCGCTGATCTGCCCGTTGTTTATCTTGAGTAAGTTCGTGCTCTTCCCTGTTCTCTGTTAGTTCCACTGTAAACAGTCAAACGTTGCTAACGTGCTACTCTGCGTCATTTGTGTTTGTTTAGTAAAGGTTAAGACTTAGATAATATCTTAATAATTAATGATTAATTAAAGTATGGGTTTAAATTTGTTGATAATTATAGTATATAGTGTATAATTGATATTATGATTAATCTTTACAGGATGTTAGCATACTTGGTATTACATATTTACATTACAACGTTTACTTTAATACGAGTCAAATAGGATGAGCTAATAATATGACATACTACACTATTGATTGACAATTATTTAAAAATGGAAATACAAGTTAAAATATGTTACATAAAATTGGTGCGTAGTTTGAATTGAAACCTGCTATTGTTCAAGAAATTTTCAGAAAGTTAACTTTAGTTTTTAACGGTTATCTAAGTCTTATCTGGTGCATTTCATTATCCCTGTACTCCTTTCGGTGTTCCAGTATTTCTGTTAATCAGTGGAACGCTATTCGCCCGACATGTTTCGGTGCTAGAACCAACGCACCATATTCATGGAAGTCATTTGGGTGATGACACACGTTGTTACGAAGGTTTTCTAAAATGTTATTTATTTTTGTGTATCCACACTTTGGATAAGGTTTCATACTTGTTTGTACATACTGTTTAGTGATTGTCGTTATTTTCTGATGCAGTAGTGCAGAATGGAGCGGTGTTATCAAAGTGCAAGCTGCAGGCTTTGAAATTCGAAATAGATACCACAAACACGCGTGTTCTCTTAATGCCCCTTCACTCGTATTCTCTGACTTTTGCTCCGGTGTAAATGTACCTTAATACATTTAACTTCGTCAATTTCTTACCAGCTTGTCTATTCACGGAATTGTCCAAGCTCGAGACGTATTCCTCCATGTGACTTTCCCAAGACTTACATTGATTTCTGGGCCTCTGGAGGTAAGAGATTCATCTTATTCCTAGGTTAGATGTTGCCAAAACACTCTGCTCACATCTGCCAATCCAGTGTTGCCAGGTAATAGCAACATTGTTAGACCACATGAAGACTGCAGTTACCTCACTGGTTGTAACCTAGTGTAGTTATTGATTTGAAATAACTACCCCTGTTACTTTGCTATAGTTAAATTTCCATAGCAAGGGTCTTATCTCACAAAGAAAAAAATGTTGGATATACTTTCACGTATTCATAAGTCAAGTGAAATGAAACCTTCAAGTTAGTTAGATATTATCAATATCCATAAAACTTCAAAAATAGTAGTGAAATATTAATTTTGGGCATATAAAATATAATTGTATTTATTTAATATCCTTTATGAAAATTTAACTCCTATCTCATTTAAATCATGTTTCCACAAGCGTTTGTGAAAGGTTAGTGTACTCCGATTAGTAAATATCCTTCAAGGGACTGAAAAATAGTTCTTAGATAACACAGAAGGATGTGTCAACACTATGTTGATAACATCAGCTAATGTAACCATTTAAAAAAATGGCGTCGTGACCTTTCATAGTTTACCTTACCTCATGTGTGCAGGGATCCCTAGTCGTTTCCCCCCCTCGACCCCCTTCCCAAAACGCCGGAGACCAAACTCTTGTTGCCTTGTTTTGTATAGAAAACCACTTCACGGACATTTTTACAACTCTCTTTATCTCATTCCAACACTTAATTATTTCTCGCCAACATTTCTTTTTACCATCGGCACTCCATCTACGGGAAGATTGTTAAGGCAGTATAACACTGTCACATTTATTTTATAGAAGAAAAATATGTATCTATTTAATAAAATATAAGTACGATAAACTAACTAGCACCACCTGTATGTTATTACAAAAACGGATGCCAAACATGTCGAAAATATTGAAGGATGGGCCATGAAACTTTAAAAAAAATTCTGTCCCCGTAGTTTATCTGTCAATTAAAAGAAAACCACACAAGTGTTATATTCAGGGTGGCCACTGATCGGGAAAATTGTGAATTTGGTGTCTGTCAGGGATTTAAAGGAAAGGCCCACTCTAAATAGGGGCATACCAATATCCAACATTTTGATGGGTATTTACCATCTTAAATATCTTCTAGAGGCATTTAATTTTAAAAAAAATCATGCTAGCACCATTTTAAACTAAGGTTCATGAGGGTATCCAAATTTTGAGAATTTGCTGGGGTAAAAAGACCATTCCAAATATCTTTGAGAGGTAACATCACTTGCTCAGGTACTATATTTGATGGCGTATTCAACACACCTTTAACAAAAAAAAATCGTGCATGATTTGTATAGTCATTTATTCAAAGTGCTGCAAACGGAGGAAGAAATTTTAAAAAGTTGGGAAAGTATATAATTCTTATATTTTGCCAGAAAACCCGGAGTAATTTTGGAGTTGTATTATTAAGTTTGAGTGGCCTCCCTGTATAGCATTGTGGAGTTTCTACCTTCATTGAATTGCTTTTTTTTAGGTTAAGCTTTCAGACTTCACCATTTTATTTGATAAAGTCATAGATCATTTGCTATAAATTTAAATATTTGATAAAAAAATATGTAAAAAATATTTTTGATGGATCGTAAAAGCTAGCTAATATTTATTATATCATAGAACTCCGGTAAAATAAATATGGCAGTGTAACACCGCCCCTAGTTCCATAAAACCGAATGCAGCTACATATTGTCAGGCGTCAATGAATTTTCATGTAAACCCTTCTGATGGTAGGAAGGATGGTCTGAAAGGCTTTTTCCCAGGTCAGAATTCCACTATATAGTACGATGTTGGTAGGAAAAAGACCTATCAAACGTTCCTTCCTACCACAGGGCTTAGTCTAAGCCCAGGGAAGCTGTTAACTCTTGATGGATAGACTCATTGAGAATATTGTATTAATCATATTGTATTTTGTTATTGTATTTGAACTCGGAGAGCAGGATTGTCACGCATCTGAAAAATTGGGAAAACAAAGGGATTGTGCTATGTCTGAATAAACAGGGAAAACGAAAGGATTACTTTATATCTGGAAAAAGCAGGGTAAACAAGTAGATTATTTTATTGCTTGAAAAAGGGGAAAACAAAGATCTTTAAAAAAATATAAAGGTATAATAGAGAAAAAGCCTGATAATCCAGTATACTCGAGACTTTGTCAATGCCGGATCATCGGACTATTATTTATGAATTGCGATAAAAACAAGGAAAATATCTTTGTAAATGGTTGTAGGTAGCATGTAGGCCTAATGCAATAATTTTGAAAACATTTTAAGGAACAAAATACACAATTTTAAATAAGCAATATACTACAGAACGACGAATAATCTCACAAATGTAAACAAAGACTGACTGTCAGACAAACGGCAGTGGTGCGAATCCAAAAGACGAGAGGGGCACGCGTGCTGGACTATCGTGTGTGCTGAACCATTGAGTGCCGGATTATCGTATGTCTGAATCATTGAGTGCCGGACTTCGTGGGTGCTTAGCCATTGGGTGCTGGACTATTGTATGTCTGAACCATTGAGTGCCGGACTATCGTGTGTGCTGAAACCATTGAGTGACGGACTATCGTGTGTGCTGAACCATTGAGTGCCGGACTATCATGTGTGCTGAGCCATTGGGTGACGGACTATCGTGTGTGCTGAGCCATTGGGTGACGGACTATCGTGTGTGCTGAGCCATTGGGTGACGGACTATTGTATGTCTGAACCATTGAGTGCTGGACTATCGTGTGTGTTGAACCATTGAGTGCTGGACTATCGTATGTCTGAACCATTGAGTGCCGGACTATCGTGTGTGCTGAGCCATTGGATGCTGGACTATTGTATGTCTGAACCATTGAGTGCTGGACTATTGTATGTCTGAACCATTGTGTGCCGGACTTCGTGGGTGCTTAGCCATTGGGTGCTGGACTATTGTATGTCTGAACCATTGAGTGCCGGACTATCGTGTGTGCTGAAGCCATTGGGTGCTGGACTATTGTATGTCTGAACCATTGAGTGCCGGACTATTGTGTGTGCTGAGCCATTGAGTGCTGGACTATCGTATGTCTGAATTATTGAGTACCGGACTATCGTGTGTGCTGAGCCATTGGGTGACGGACTATTGTATGTCTGAACCATTGAGTGCCGGACTATCGTGTGATGCTGAACCATTGAGTGCTGGACTATCGTATGTCTGAACCATTGAGTGCCGGACTATCGTGTGTGCTTAGCCATTGGGTGACGGACTATTGTATGTCTGAACCATTGAGTGCTGGACTATCGTGTGTGCTGAGATATTGGGTGACGGACTATTGTATGTCTGAACCATTGAGTGCCGGACTATCGTGTGTGCTGAGACATTGGGTGACGGACTATTGTATGTCTGAACCATTGAGTGCCGGACTATCGTATGTCTGAACCATTGAGTGACGGACTATCGTGTGTGCTGAGCCATTGGGTGACGGACTATTGTATGTCTGAACCATTGAGTACCGGACTATCATGTGTGCTGAGCCATTGGGTGACGGACTATCGTGTGTGCTGGATCATTGGGTGCATGATTATCGGACTTGACTGTAAAAGTATTGGTACTTTTGTGAATTTGGTGAGATTTCACAGCAGGTGTTTGTATCTAAAAAAAATTGTATTGAAGAACTAAGCATGGTGATTCTAACACAGTTCATAAATCCTCTCCTCCCAAAACATTGGGTTGAGGTAGCAACTGTGAATAGTTCTCTATCCAGCTTATAGCAAACCCATTTTAAATACCTGTTACATTTTACAATCATTTATTTTTAATCTATTATAAGTGTTTAACGTGCACTTTCTAACCCCACTGATTATTTCAGCACACGACTTGTAAACTAGCTTGAATCTAGAACAGACACAACATCCAGCCCCCAGCCGTTAATTCATCAGTGGGAAAAGTAAAACCCACATTTTACTAATGATATTTTTTTTTCAGCTAAGCCTAAACCTAAGTATAATGGTAAAATCTTCTGGAAACTGAAGCGGGTAAGGAATTTTTTTAACTTGACATATGAAGGTTTTTTAAAGACCGATTTGACATAAACACATATCTAACTTTTTTTGTAGTGAGTATAAGGGGGATCAGGGGAGAGGGGCTTATTATTTGTACAAGTAAAATTTTCAACAAGGGAATTATGACTCCTCGCTAAAAAATTACTTTTCTGGGTATTTCCGGTATCTCTAAACCCGTTGTGATGCAATTTTCAGCTTTTTAAAAAAATCATAATTATGATAAACACTGATGAAATGGTCTCAAATGATGACGACGTAATAATTTTTTTGGTACATCACATACAGCCCCTATATAAATTTGGTTTGTAATCCCCCTGGTTATAAAATTGTTTTTCACAGACTATTTTAGATTTGTAGCTAACATTTTCCTAATTTTAGGTGGTTTTGGGTAATTTTTAGGCATTCATAATGAAAAAATAGACTATTATTTAAATAATTTAGATGTTTGGATAATTAAACCACAGCCTACTTGATTGAGAATATAATGTCAATGAACTTATCATCATGTTTGTTTGGTTGGTTGAAAAATACACATTCCTGGTGAGACATTGCAACTAAACTGAAGAGGGTTGCGTCGGGAGGGGGCAACTATTAATCCCGAAGTAGATACTTGTAAATCAATGTTAAACTTAGCAGAATGTGTGGGTTTAGGTGTTAATGGATTTTAGTCTTGTGCATTAGTTGCAAAGTTTTGTTAATATTTTTAGGTATTCTTTATGTACATTTGAAGTCTTTTTCTAGAATTTATTGCGTCAATTTATCAATATTTTTTTTGATAATTTTTACGTCATCAAAGCTCAGGCCGTTCTAATAATTGATTTTTTATTTTTTTTACAAGTAAGAGGGCTTTTTAGGGTGATATGATTCATTTTAGCCCCAAGCTGTACTGTACCGTATACATTTATGAATATTATTTACTCACTTTATTATGAGTAAAAATTGTGGGTGAGGGATTACAACTTTATTTTAGTGTTCATAAATTGATACACATTTGTTGATTACTCTTGGGTACAAACACGTGGTTTAATCATTTGTGTACTCCATGAAAGTGATTTGGTCATAAAATAAATTTGTTTTCAGATTTATTACCCTTGAACATTATATAGAGTGTGTTTGAACTAATTTACAATTCAGTATAATATAGATCAACGTTTATAGATATTTTTCTATAGTAGGCCTACCGTATGTTACTCTGCGTGTGGCTGTGAACATCTAATATTGACCTTGCGTTAACTATCCGCTAGCAGAAATTAACTAATAAAGGCATTAATACTTGTAATAGTTTAAGAGACCATTTCAACGCTAGAGAACCACTTTCAAAACCACTATAAATAATTGGTTATCTAAAATATAATAAGGATATTTATTAAACAGAAGGTTTTGATCTAAGCTACTCCTAGAAAAAAAGACATGACAAAATGTCTACTCCAAAGAAAATACCAGGGATATAATTTCTATAGGAATGTGTTTACACTTTAACATGTTATTTTAAGAATACCACACCGATGTTTACCTGGTATAATGTGTAGTTCTCACAACAAACAGGATTACCGATGTTGAAAAGGTCCATTTTTGAATCCCGGCCGTGGTTATCCCTTCCTCTTTTTTATGCTAATAAGCGTATAACCCGAACGGGTAGTAAGACGCGGTGCTAAATAATAATAATTTTATGCTAATTCTGTTACGCTTCTTCACACATACCCTCCTAGCCCCTTCTTAAATAAAGACGCTAAGCACCTTGATGCAAGGCCATAAAAAGGCGGGGTCCGGGGGGGGGGGGTCCAGAACCCTCCTGGAATCTTTTGTACGCCCCCTTTTAAATAGGGGTACCCAAAATAAAAATAAAAACCTAACTTTTAAGTTTTTTACTCTTACAAAAGATTTAATTTTATATTTCAGCACCCAAATATTTAGTTAATGATTATTTTAATATTAAACTTGAAGATACATCTTCCTATTGTAAAATTAGCTCTATCAACATTTGAAATACTCTACTTCTTTTCTGATACATTCACATGGTATTGAAAAAACAAAGGGCCTTTCTTGGGATGAGCCGAATAATTGGGGCCCGAGAAAATGAGGCAACTATTTTTGCTATGACCTGTAAAATCCTACTTTAGGAATCAACCTAAGAACAGAGCAGCTCAAGGCGATTGACCCTTTTCATTTGGCGTGTAAATGAAAAGTCATGGGAACAAACTGTTATCTTCAAGCATTTTTTATTATTTTGCAACTTTTTTTCGGAAACGGTTGGTTCAAGAATAAGAAGTATGTCGATTAAGTTATACTTTTTATACACCCACCTCTTCTATTATTTTAACAGTGATCAAATATCGATGAAATTGACATTTTTAAATAGAAAACTGCCTGTTTCATAACAAAAAACTAATAAAATGTAACAATTAATAAACATCGATACATTTTCTTAGACGAGGTGTTGAAAAAAATGAACATAAAAATTTCCCTCGTTCTCGATAAAACTGGTATTTATAAACGTATGATTTTTCTGCAAGACCTGTTCAGTAGCTAGCGCCATCTACGGTTTCCATGATCCACCTGTTCTTGTTGGCGCGGAAGGATACCTTGGTTGGCTGTGAGGCCACGCCGTGCCTTTCACTTTCCTACCCACCATCCCACAAAATATGTTTTAGACTTGCACTCGACAGGGCCAAGAGTCTTAAATAACATAGCAATTGTCAGAAAAGGATCTTGTAGCTTATATAGGTATGTTTACTACCCTTACCGCACCTATTATCTCAACAAACCTACTTACTCAAAACATTATTTACTAGCTATGAAAAGATTGAAAGAAAACGTAGGGTCGAGAAATCCGGATCCCCCCAACCCCACTAAAAAATTGAGCTTCCTTTGCCCTTGTCTTGATGCTAAAACCTACTAAAGAAATATATGATAATTGCCAGGGTGATATATCTAATTTTGAAAACGGTATTATAATAAGCCAAAATGCATTGCCAGTTCTTAGAATCAGCTTCAAATTAATTTTTAGTCAAATTGGATTTGAAAATTAGACCGGTTTGATGAAACTTGCACCCAGTACGTTTTTTAATTCCTTTGTTCAGCCTACAATACCTATAATACATGACACCACCTGCACCAAATGACACATGGACTAAGGCGTCAGTTTTGTAATATACTGGATTGTAGGTGAATGGAAGGTCAAGGTAAATAAATATCAGCCGGATTCACTAAAAGGGTCTTAGTTCATTATTGTGTTTTTCTATCATCTCTCTTAGTGTATGCGGGTGCATTTCCTTTGTTTTTCTTCTGACCATAGCTCTTTTATAACCTCTTTTTGAACGAATTAATATCAAAACACAACTACTATAATGCGCTCACCATTAAACTAATTAGCTAATGTTTTTTTCAAAAAAATTTCCCACCCTCCCATCACCCAAATATGGGTACATTTTCTCTCTATTGTAGCTTACCACATTGGCTTGTTAAGGACCTAGCAAGCTCAAAAAATCTTATTTTTTGTTGAAACCCATCAACATGAAATGGCAATGGAGCCTGGATTATAATTGAAGTTTCTCTTGAGTTAATGACAATTGTCTTCCTTCATTATAAGAAATACAAGTATATCAATAAAGAAGCTCAGGACTGCAAGGACTTCATTTACCTTTAAGTCGATAAGTATTTTACTTTATTGTATTTTCAATACGATGTTAATGATTATGGGGTCTAGGGGTAAGGTGTCAATACTTCTGAACTGGGGGTCCGGGGTTCAATCCTCGGTCCCAGCACAGATTTATCTGACTGCCAACCCCCTTCCTTCACCTCTGACAAGACGTGTATTAATCACAACTTGTGAATGTGTGGATTTCCAGACCTCCACCGTGGTTCGGGTCCCACGTTAAACTGTAGGTCCTCCATTTCATCTCCCAATCAGCCTACCATTACACATTAGCGTAAGTGCGTATAACCTGAATGGGTAGTAAGACACGGCGATAATGATAATGATAATAATGATTATGGACAGTAACTAACCTGAGAGATAACTAATTACGTACGTACACTTTATGGCCTGACACCAATATATCGTGTCAGATTGATTACATACTCGTATAACTAAGTAAAAGAGGTCTCCATGTAACGGGACAGGGATCATTTTGTACTATGCCCTATGAAATAAATATATATTTCATATAAATTATATCTTTTCACTTATAATCACTAATTAATTATTCAAGGAACACCCAATAAACAATAACAAAAGGATCTGATTATAAGTGAAAAGATATAATTTATATGAAATATATATTTATTTTTCATATAAATTATATATTTTCACTTATAATTAGATCCTTTTGTTATTGTTTATTGGGTGTTCCTTGAATAATTAATTAGTATCATTACAATTCTCCTTACTAAATCACTATGAATATAACTAATATTGAGAACGAGGAGATTTGGCAACAGTTAACAGAGTAAGAGTGAAGATAGAACTTTTATCCATAAGACCTTCAGTTTCCTCAACAATGATATTAGGTGTAGGTGAGATTTAAAATTTGCGCCCAAACTGTAGGTTATTATATACAATCTATTATTATTGAACTGATACATTTTTAGTAAGAATTAAAAATTAGTATTCGTCCAATTTATGTGTTTCTTATGAAAAATTAATTGAAAGAAAAAACATAATAAAAAATTAAATTACCAATCCTAGGCTCATAATGTTAACACGCCACTAAAAATAAAATAATAATAAATCAAATAGAGGATATACACTTAAATCATCCACAATGATATAAGATTTAGTGTTAACTATAAACAGAGTAAAAGAACAAAACTTGACTTTGCGTAGGTTAATAAATGTTGTAAGAATAATTGGAAATTCCTATGCTTTTTTTCCCATTCCACACGGGTTAAAATTGTGGTTTTGACAAAATAGTTCCAACACGACCATGGTAAGCTTGAATGAAACAAATAAATACGCAAATGCAAAATGGGTTTGATACCAATTTCTAATCGTTCTTAATTTTCAACACTTCACTGTTTTAGGTTAGATTTACACTACGAATATATTATTGTGGAAAGATAATATATTTAGATATTTCTTTATATTAATAAATTAGTTTACTTAATTTAAATAATCATGTTTTAATCTCTAAAAATATATTTTGTTGGAATGTATCTCAAGAAACTTTACACTCGGGCCCAAAAAAAGACAGGAAGCAATTAAACACAAAACAATACAGTGTTGCCAACTAAGGTTTATATTGTTTATCAATTGGCTGACCTTTTTCCCACGCAGTGCATTTTGCTACCCGTCTGGGGCTACCAATTAATATCCACACTAATTGGATAATAAGGTAGATTGTAATTTGAAGAGTACCATTATTTACCTGAAGGAAGAATGGAAACTATAATGTTTATTTAATGTCGTGTAATATGAAAACTATCCCAGTACACCCAACTGAGATTCGAACTCCAACATCCCCATCACTTTGAATCCTGTTTATTGCAAGACTAGTTTCTTAAATTGTGTGACCACGGGGTGAGGGTGAAAGTTGATACAAATGCCTTATTTAAACACATGTGTAGAAACCAGAATGTATTTAATGTACGTTGAAAACGACAATCAATATTTAGACTACTTCCTAAACTATTAAAAAGTTGTAGTTATGGGGGGGGGGGTCTTCCCGAAATTGTAGTTATAGGGGGAGGGAAAACTTGCAAAAATCGTAGTTATAGGAGGGAGGGAGAACTTGCAAACAATGTAGCTATATGGGAGAGAGGGGGGGGGAACTTGCAGAAAATAAAACTTTGATTTGTTTAGGAAACTTGCAATAATCGATCTTATTAAGCCTTTGCAGCACAGAGTTATAGGCCTATTGAGTTATCTATTTATGTTTATATTAATTAAATCTATTTGTGCCTTTTTTTTAGCGGTCATCCCATCAAATCATCAAATAATCAAAAGTATTCAAGTCTTTAAAAATATATATAAATTTATTGTGTTTAAAATAATTAAGATTAAAGCTCTTATGATGATTGATTACTAGTGGTTCATAGCTTATACCAAGATAATTAAAGGAAAAACTAACTGCCAGACCCCAGACCAGTAACTTACCTTTTAATATGATCAAAATCAGAATGGAATAAAAACCACCAATGTGGGAAAGTTATGCGTATCATGGTTTCTTAAATTCAAATTAGGATTGGAGATTAATTCGTAAAATTAAAATTCATATTCGAGTAAAAATTGATTCGGCCCATCTCTCCATGGTATTTTTTTAAACCTAAGGCTAACGGTTTTTCTTTTGCAAATATAAACATTTTTAAGCTATAAGTGATTCGGATTTTCTAGTCTATTCGATATATATTTAATATTCTTTTGAATCTTGAAAACTCTAAGATTATAGGATGCGAGTGTCTTCTCTAATTAAAATTGATTTAGATTTTTTAACCTATATGATAATGCTCGTCACATGCTGACCCTACTATATATCACCTCATATTTTTATTAATGATAAAATAATCATCAAATCACAGCACGGCGATGCCAGAATAACGTCAATGGCAGCCACTAACTGATGTTGGGTGTGCCGCAGGAGTACTTGACCATTCACGACGTGGCTTATAGAAACATTTTGAATACTAAATTTTGAATTTATTGTTCCTTTTCTCTTTTTCCACCCCATTCAAGTTGACAGCGTATTCTATCACCAAATATAGTCTCAATTAATCCTAAATCAACTCTTATTTGTTATAGAAATAAGTGTACATTCTTTAGCTAAAATAATAGTTATCATTGTTTTAAGCCGGTATTTCTTAAACTGTAGTACGGATGTCCCCAGGGCAAGGGCATCCGCAGAATTTTTCTCCAGGAGGAGCAAACCGGGGGGTATGGAATATCCCCCAATATGGTGGAGAGTTCGGGGTCCTCCCCCAGGAAAATTAATTAAACTGAAGCCTCATAAGACACTTTTTAAGGCAATCCTTGCCTCTTGGAAATAAGATACACCATAAGAACAATGTTTCAAACTTCTCATATTTATGCAACCTCAGAATCTCAGGGGAGCAGTTGCCCCCCTGGCCTCTTACAGGCATCCCTACCCCAAAGATACATTAAGTTGGCCTATATCAGTGGGAACGTGACGTACCCCAAAATTTTACTAATCCTGCTTTTTTATTGATACAATCAAGTTTAATTAACAAATTTACCGCTTCAGAGTTAAAATTGTGTAAGGCATTATTACTCTTAGTGTTTGGCTGGCCTGCTGGTCATGGGGTAGTTGGGGTTCAAGTCTCCCCATTCCCCCTTTACGCAATTGTGTGTAGACTACCACTAAAATACTTATTTATTCATCCCTACCCTATTGGAGTGAAAATCTTACATGCGTACAACCTGAACAGAAGTAAGATGGAGCGGAAAAAAAACTAACGCTGATTTTTACCTTATGTCATAGACATTTATAAGACTTTTCTTTCCCTCGTTCGTGCATTTGTTTGGCTTACCACTTAAGTTTTATTATAATTTAGAATGAGCAATTATGCATTAAACATTGAAAGATAATTGTGCCCTTTATTTTTTATTAAAATATGGCCATAGCACCGAAAAATGTACTCGCGTGGTGAAAGTTCTAGAAATATTGTTCAAAGCTATATATTACACATAAACAAATTGTAAACCCAATACCTTTAGCTGAGCACGCATATGCAAAATGCTATCAAGATTGAGCGCAAAAAAAGTTTATAATTTCTAAAAAGCTCTTCCTGGGAAAATAGGATTGTTCCTGAAAGACTTAGCCTACAGAAAAGGGTAACGATGGAAAACTCTGTTTACCATGAATGGTGAGTCTTATCCTGACGGAATACACTATGGCCCTATCTAATAAGCTACACCCTAGTGGATTAATGCATTGTAAGCTTGCTACTTTCAGGTTAAACGAAGTGTACAGTCAAATCACGTGAAGATGTCTGAATTTCTTTGTCAGAAAGGAGGGAAGAACTCACATTGGAGACATTTTTCGTCACTAGTGCACCCGTCTGGAACAGAACTGCGGTGTTTTAAATCAATGTATTTAGAGGTATTTATGCACCCAACAGTTGACAATGGCCTTACTCCTTCTAGAAGTTTTTGTAAACTTTACAAATGATCTTAACTTTAGGACTAAAACACAAGTAGACTAACGCTTAGTTATTTTTTTTAAATACCGCGTCTTACTACCCTTTTGGGTTATACGCTTAAGTACTAATTACGCTAATGAGTTAGGAATTGGTAAGGTTGAATTTACAGGAAGTAATCCGCATTTGCGTGTGGGGAGAGTGGATAACCATTTAGGGAAAACCAACCTCAGTTCACCCGACTGAGATTCGAACCTTGATTTCCCTGTCCTTGGCAGTCTGGCTAAACAAGAAACTATCGCATTAGCTAATTACACCCCCGAGGCGAGTAACCAATGATTAGATTTCAACTATCGTAATTTTATAGTGAAATCGTTGCAAAGCTGGTAAGTTTATTAACCGTTATTTATGAATAATAATAGTAGTAGTAGTAGTTTATTTTAATTTAAATTAGTTGTAACATGAATCCTGATCTTGGGAATCGAACCTGGAACCTTTGGCATAGAACTCCATTGCTCTGCCACTGAGCTATCTAGGATTCGTCCCTTGCTAGTCATTATTCACTCTTGAATTTAAGGCAGTGTCTTGTGTGTTGATATTCATTTGAATTCGCCTCACAATCTTGTATTGTACACTTGGCAACACAACAGTTGAAGATGGCTGTGGAATCAATGATAGCTCATGGTAGCCGATGCTATCCCTACATCCATAACTGACTCTGTCTTGAGCTTTGACTGAAGAACTACCCTGAGTTCGATATGAATCCTGGATATCTCATTGACAAAGAATTGGCGTTCTAATTCAAAAGTCCGGGGTTTGATTCCCTTATCTATATATCATTTTTTAACTAATTTAAATTAATTAATTTGTGGTCTCCTCTATACGGACATTCCTTTATTCACAAGAATTTCCATCTGGTGTGTTTATATAGTTTTCACAATTGAAACCAGTTTAGCACGATTGTCTTCAGCCTAAAGTTTTCTTTCATTGTCAATATGATAAAAAAAAAACTTTGGAGTATTTTACATTAGCAGCCAGCAGATAGTTTTATTCTTTTTCTGATACCACTTTATGATACACTGCATTTGATTGGATTGAACATTTTCCATTGCATATTTGACCTTTTAAAAGGTAGTGCTACAATAGAATTGGTTACCTCCTTTTCCAGCAAATTCTGAGACAAAAATGAAGCATCTTCGACAAAATGCACCCTCCACCCTCGCAGAGGAGGAGAGCCTAGAAAATTGTTATAGCACTTTGAAATTTTGAACACCTCTTTGGTTAAATTTAAAAAATAAAGTTATGGGAAGTTATCCAGGGTGTTTTGAAAATTTTTCTTTCGTCATATCTATTTTAACATCTACAAAATTCCCAATAACTATTAACGTGCTATCATAGTTTGTTTTCACTCCACTCTCTTCTTGACAATCTAGCAAAGAAAATTGTCCCTGGCGAGATTATAGAACTGTAGGATTTTTCAAAATATTGGGAGATCTCTTTGCCTCAGAAGAAGCATTTGCAATGTCTTCTTTCTGATTAAGATCAGTGACTCGAATACCACATGACTAAGGCCTTCTTCTCCACTATGGATCTAATTACTGTTATTAGTTTCTTCTGCTTAACACGTTTTACTTTGTTTTCTGAAAAGAGGCAGACATTGTTTTTATAGTCCAAGCTTAAAGTAAAGTAATTATATGGAGCTTAACTGTCTGATTTAAGTTTTACGCCTATCAGAAATATCCAATTTTAAGACTATTTAGTTATCCGAAGTGGTTCTTCTACCTGCCCAGTATACTTTATTTCTTACTTCTTTTCATCTTTTTTCTTTTTAAGTCAAGTTTATGTTCGATGTGTGTGTGTGTGTGTGGGTGGGGGGGGGGGGT
>CABFVX010002021.1:25618-47281 GCA_902151425.1 Timema shepardi
GGGGGGGGGGGGGGGGGGTTATCCCGTAAAGCTCCCCTTTAATACGGCCCTGCCTAATATACACCCAGCCCTAGTGTCTAGATTATTATTAAATTGATAGCCAGACTAGTGTGTATACAAATAATATATTCGTCAGCATTAACTAGAATCGAACCAGGAGCACTCTAACCACTTAGCCTCAGGGTCAAGTAACTAGTAAGCTCGAGTATGTGTGCGTACCGTACGTGAGTAGGCAGCCGTCTGGCCCAAGAGGGGACGTGAGGTGTTTTTAAATGGCATATAGGTATAGTCAGTGGCTAAAACAGCATTCTAATTGATTGGTTTGCTTTTGTTCCTTCTGCTGATTTAGCCTATAGCCGAAAAGACAAGATCATAAACAGGCTCGTGGTCACGTGACGATCTGCAAGCCGGTAAAACTATTACAGCACCCCTCGGTGCACAGATTCCTTGACGTCTGCTTGGGAGATCTAATCAAATATTCAATTTTTAATTTAATTTTATTTATTAAAGGTATTTAACGTGCACTTTCTGAACTGACTGATTATATCAGCACACGAGAATTTCTACGAGTGAGACTGAAAAGGCCCACCAATTTTGCCGGGAAAGGTATTTTCACAAACTATTCAAGGTTAATTTACAAACAACAATCGACATGAGGCAAATGGTTTTACTTCCACTCTAAAGGAGGTTGTGCTACGGATTTTTAACGCTAAAGAAAACTCTATCAACCCAGACTGGGTTCGAACCCATGACCATTGGTTCCTGAGGCGATTACTTAACCCGTAGACACCGAGGTCGATTAAATACTAAAACCAACCGACTAAATTATTGCGCGTGCGCCTACAAAGCTAGATATAACCAGACTGATGTATTTACTGTTTTTGTGAAAAGATTTCAAATATCTCATCAAAAGAGAAGCATGTTTGACTTTATTTCGTGGTTCGAATTGGTTTCAAAACCCAACATAATTTTTAAAAAACTCGTAACATCAAAGTTAAAAATCTGTTTATCTGTTTTTAGGTTGTTTTGCAAATCATTATAGAACCAGGTACATTTATGATAGCGGATAAATGGTTGTGATATCCAAGAAGGTTTTCTATTTTTGGTCAATTGTTGTGTCAAGCTTGGGTCACGAACATGAAGCTTAATTTTCATGACCTTCCATTGAGAAAATATATCCATACAGAGAATATATCCTGACCCAAAGTTAAGGCTGGCTTAGGAAATTGGTTCCTATAACTATATATATGTTTAATAGTGTTAAGGCATCTCTACAACAGGTTAATGGCATTATTAACCAACCTAAGAAAACCTAGCCTTCAATTCATAAGCGCATGGAAAGCTGGGCTTTGTTTGTAAGAAATTATTTTTCTCCCAGTTATTACGTAAGAGTGGCTGAAGGGAAAGTTAACTAAATTTATCTACTTTTATTAAATAAATAAATACAAAATTTTATACTAAAAGGCCACGCACAATTTTGTCCATGGCTGGAAACTATCTTGGACGGATTGATATCATTGTCAAAGGTTTGCCCCTCTAACTATTTAATAGTGATTGAGAAAGCCAGTTTAACTGGGAACTGCCTCCATCTCAAAATATAGGGACTGCGAGGGTCTCCAGGGGCCAAATCTATTCGTTGATGAATAAACATTCTGTTAAAATATTGCGTGGATTAGATTTTTATTTAATTTGGTCACTGAAAGGCAGTTTCCATTATAAAGGTTCTGTTTAGTATTCAAGGACCCAAAGAGGATTATTATTCTTCCTATTTCTAAGCGTGGCGGTATTCTTGAGGGTGTTAAACGGCTTAAAAACTTTTCTGGATGTTTGAGAATCTTCATAGGTTTGCTGACTCTTAATGCATTCGAAATATCAGTTGGGCTGAGCCTTTTTATAAATGTTTGGTGAACTACAAATCTATATCTTTTAAATAAAATAATATTTAATATTAAACTAAATACATTATTGATATAAATATTATTAAATATAAAATTTAAAAAAATACATTCATACAATCTTTTATCAGCATATATTTCAAGTGTGGGTGGTTTTTAATTTGCAGTTAGGGTAGGTTATTTTGGATGCATGTAACCTCCGTTTATCATGAAATGTGTCAAACTTTCCTTGGTTGGTTTCAATAAGCTGCACCATATTGAAATCAGTCACGGTAAGACTCGTTGTTATTTCTCATGCCAAACTGAGTGCACATTCATTACCTATCATAAAAGGTTGCCGGCTTACAATGAAACACGAGACTGAAAAGAAGATAACCATATACGACTATTCACATGATTAAGAAGATTTGTAATTCGTGGTCATGAACCGACCACCTCTGAGAAACTAGTTTGATTCCTGGTTAAGCCGAATTTAATTGATATTCATGCCGCTAATAGCGTCCTCCACGTTTTGAACGTTGAGTTGAATACCTATAAAACCTAAAATTAAAGTAAACATTTCCAAATGTATTTTATTGGTCAATTTAAAAATAGTAATAAGTCTGGTTGTGGGTTTCTTTGAGGACTATGGCGGTGCCTTCTTGGAACAAGCGTCCTACGTTGCTTTCATATAATCGTTTGATGAGCCTATATATTCCTAGATGGTCTTGAGGTATAGTGCTCAACTCATGACCTAATGTTCATGAATTCAAAGCCAACTGAGGTCGGCATTTTTTTAAAGTTTTTTTTTTTACTGAGCTATATAAACACGTAGCACAACATCCATCATAGGGTAAGTAAAGCCGCCTGTTCCATGTTGATTATGGCATGTAAAATATCCCTGGAAGCTATATGAGATCTGTCCGTCAAAATTGGAAGGCTTTATTTCATTCTCTCTCTCGCAGAATTCTCTGTGAAGGGTAACTAGAAACTACTGCACTTTCACGACCTCACTAGAACATAGTCAAGCCTGAATTTAAGGGGGGGGGGGACAACACAGGGGGCACTTGTTCCCCCTTAGGAAGAATATATATTAAACTAATGGAATTGGAGGGCGAGGGCTTTGGTGTTGACAATTAAGTTTGAATATTAATTTCTGGAGTTTACGTACAGGTTAATTACTTGTGGGAATTAGGGGTGGACAGTGGGCATTGGGAAAGGCATTTGGCAAGAAGGACGTGTGTTAAGGAAAGATATGCCTACCAATGCATGCAAATGTTTCTCCATTCAATATATATGTGCACCCCCCTCTCCCCCTCCCCCCAACTCCTTTCAACAATTTCTAAATTCGTGCTTGAACAATGGATGTCTCCCAGATGCTATGGGTGAGTACCACTAGCTGGCCCAAGGTTCGAATGTGTGCGCTGCTCCTGATGGATGAAGCAGCGTATCAGGACCAACCTTCGGGCTTAATACTCACCTATTAGTATGTTCATCAACGTGACAGAACCTCCACATAACCTATGCCAGTTATGTCAAACGTGCGGTCCCGATCCACGATTCCTTGTGGCCCGATTGTATTGTATAAATACACCATTTAGGATTATGGCATTTGAATATTGGTAGTCTTTTGGGAAAATATAACAAATTTAGTTGGCGTATACAATTTCTGCTCTTTACTCACTGGAAAGCGGTCCCCAAAAGTTTGTTGAATTGCCATAGGAAAATGTTTAATGTTTGACAGCTCATAGACTTGTGTAAAAAGGAACAAAGCACCCGAGAAACGGGCGCAAATTAGTCATCATATGAAATTGACTTCAGCACAACATTTAAAGGCTAAATAAAATTCATACCCTCGCTGCAAGAAAGAGTCATATTTCAAGGAAAAACTAGAGAATAAGTCCTACAGTTTTGTTTAGTCTTAAATTTATTTATTTAATAACATATTTTCTAAATTTGTATTTATCTAAAGGTGGTGACGATTTTACTGGGTTTTTTTTGCCCCCTTAGTGTTTTCAATTTTCAATGTGAACTCTAATTTTTTTATATTTAGCACCGCGTCTTACTACCCGTTCGGGTTATACGCCTTAAGTACTAATCACGCTAAGAGATTAGGAATTGGGAAGGTTAAATTAGAGGAAATGAACCCGCATTTGCGTGGAGGGAGAGTGGAAAACCATTTAGCAACCTCTCCCCCCCAGTTCACCCAACCGAGATTCGAACCTCGATCTCCCCGTCCTCAGCAGCCGAGCTCAGCTCCACAAGCGCGTTAGCCAACTACGCCACCGAGGCGGGTGTGGACCTTAATGATGAAGCTAGTTTGACACGCCTGCCCTACGCCTTCTGCCGTTAGTTGAGCAAATGAAAAGGAAACCTTTAATATCACCAATTATAAGCTTTCCTTGACTGGAATCGAAATTTTGACTATTAACTCACAATGCAAACTGCGTTATAATGCGGGTCTAGAATCATTTGAGAAAAGAATGACGTATAATATATATATATATATATATTAGCATCGCGCCTTACCACCCATTCTGGTTAAACACTTATGTAAAAATTACAATAATGGGTTAGGAATGAAAAAGTTATGTTGAGAAGAAGTGAACCAGCATTTGCTTGGTGGGAGAGTGGAACACCACTTTATGAAAAACTACTTTCAAGTGTACCCGACCAGGATCGAACCCCGATCTCCCCGTCTTCGGCACTCTAGTCCAACACGAGAGTAACGCGTTAAATCACGCTGCCACTGAAGCAGGTAATATAATCATTTATATATAGACTTTACTGACATAAAAGACAGTGGTATATTGTAGACGTCATTTGACAGTCTTTCATTGACTCTGAAAGCCTCCAGCGACAGACCGGCTATCTCAGACTCCCCACAATCTTACCTCTAATACGACATAATAGTAATTGCATATTCTTCTAGCTTCTAGTATGGATAGTTATTTTATAGCTTATCATTTAAAATAAATGGTACGACACAATCGCACAAACTTTCTCATTAATATTGTGTTTTATAGCTTCAAAGTAGTTAAAAAATAGGTTATTGGCGAATTATACTAAAACTATCGGGTCGTTGCAGCAATGGCTGTAGATTATTGAACTAAAACGTATTTTAAACATTATTTTATTGGGAAAGGACCTATATAATAAGCTCTCGCCCACTTTTTAGTTAAAAATTTACTCGTCTAAGGCTATCAACTTTTCTTAGATATTTAGTTTTCGGTGTTTAATTTGAATAAAAACGTATATTTTCTCCCTTAACGCCCCGATGAGAACTTTAAAATGACTCCTCTCCCAGAGCTCTATCTATTCGTTGCACCAAACCACTCAAGTAACGATTGAGCTAATGTTATTTTTAAACAAAGACAAATATGTTATTTACCAATATACAGCTATACACAAATCATGGTTTCCATGGTGATGTAAACAAAGAATATTTGTACAGATGAACCACTGCGCACACAGAAGCTAGGAAAATTGGCTTTTAGTCTTAGGCCACTATTTTTACGAGCATCCTGATTCCCTAATATTAAAAATGAGTGTTGGTTTGTTGAAATCGGTTTAGTAATCTCATTTATTTTACTGGAAACGGGTTATAAAATTATATGATGGAGAGAGTGATAAAATGTAATGGTGAAAATGAGTATGAGTGTGAGAAAGTGAGTGTATGAATAGGGAGTGAGCAATTGAGAGAGATCGAGGGAGTATGGGTGATTGTGAGCGAGTGATAATGAGAGTATGTGTATGTGTTAGAGAGAAAAATACTGGGAGAAGAGAAAAATAGTCTGTGTATGAGCTGAGAGAATTTGTGTGAAAGAAAATGAGAGCGAGAATGTCTAAGAGAGAATGCGTGATAAAGTGTGTTTGTGCGTACGTCTTTGTGTGGGGGGAAAGAGATAAAAAGAGAGAGTGTAAAATTTTGGAGAAATAATGTGTGAAAAAGAAAGAAAATGTGAGGCGTGTGAGAGAGAGTTTGAGAGAGAACGCTAGAGAGGGAGAGATTAATTTAGAGAAATTAGATTGAGAGAGAGTTAGAGAAAGATTTACAGAGAAATTAAACGAGTGAATTTAAGAGAGAAAGAGAGAGTGAGTTAGAGAGAGAGTGAGATAGAGTGAGATTGCGATTGAGAGAGAGTTTGAGATAGAGGGAGTTTGAGAGAAAGAGCGTTTGTGAGAGAGTGATCAAGAGCTAGAAAAAAATAATTACGTATTATTATTTACCATGAAAAAAATTAACATATTCCGAATTCAATCTTCAAGGTCAAGGTCCAAAACACTCGAATTTTCTATTATTGGTTGTAACTAAACTACCCCTAAACTAATTTATTTTATAAATATATACATAGATAAATAAATATTATTATATATCTAAATTAATTTCCCGATACCAATTTTGAACCGAATCTTTTCCAGTAGGACCAGCTATTTTAAATACGGAAATAAGTAAACTATTACCGTGTAAATGCATGGCCAGGTTAAGGTGGGGGATACGGGGGCCATGGCCCTTAGCCCCACGCTTGAAACCACGCACATTTTTCATTACAATTATATCTAAAATGTTAGAAATTATAACTTAATTCTTATAAAATGGTTCTTCGATAGTGCAACAAAAAGATTGTATTTTATCTCTTTCATTCCATCGAACGTTGCCTTACGCCCAAGATGTTGAACCGGAACCAATAACTGGAACTAAAAGATATTTTAGGGAAATCAAGGTATGCACATTAGAGTTGGGAATGTATTACTAAACAAACCGTCTCATGCTAAGATAATTTGTAGATCATGTTCTGATAAATTAATTTAGTTCAGAAACGACCTCTAATAAAATAACATCTTTATTTCAAAGAAATTCCCTTAAAATCTATAGGGATAAAATATCATTCATTGGTGGATCAAAGGTTGGCGTGTGATGGGGGGTGATCTCCCTCCCCTCTCCCTTCATATAAAATTATATTAAGACCAATACCTTAATGTTGTAAGGAATGACTGAAAAACCCCTCTATAGCACTATCTCTTAAATTACTTGCCCATATGTACGTCCACCTGGAAACCTCACGCGGGACGCAAGCCAGCCCTTCCCCACCTTATAGAATGTTTTCTCCTGCCTTTATAGAATGTTTTCTCCTGCCTTTATAGAATGGTGACCTGGCGGTCTAGGGGTAAGGTGTCAGACTTCTATGCTGGTGTCCTGGGCTCAATCCTCGGTCCCGGCAAAGATTTATCTGATTACCAAATCCTTCCTTCACCTCTGACAAGACATCTTGTGAATGTGAGGAATGCCAGGCCTCCAACGTGGTTCGGATTCCACGTTAAACTGTAGGTCCTCCATTTCATCTCACAATCACCCTACCATTACACATTAGCGTAAGTGCGTATAGCCCGAACGGGTAGTAAGACGTGGTGCTAATAATAATAATAATAGTAATAATAATAATAATAATAACTCTATAGAATGTTTTTCGCAGCGGTTAAGGCGTTCAAAGGCTAGAAGGATGGTTGAAAATGGGGTAGTTCCCAGGAATAGCTCCCCGTTCCTTTATTTAAACAGATTTACAGTAGTACACAGTACACAATGGTAAGATAAGCCACACCCTTAGTTCCAAACTAAACCATTAACTTCTATAGGTCTGGGATAGACACGGACAGCGTCCCCTCAGCTTGCGTCGAGTACAATCCCTCGGATCCAGCGAAGTTACTTCTTGAACTTTAGAATGGGCCTCCCCTGAGGCGCCCTGCCCTTCCTGAGCCTAGCCCCTGACCAGTACTTGAACCCCCAACTTTCCACGTTACTGACCAACCAGGCTACACGATTCCGACGCCTAAGTTTACGCACCTTACAATATGGATAGTATCAGATAAACCTGGTTTTAATTCGCCAGTTCAGTTCTTTATATATATATATATATATTAATAATTTGGTAGTAATTTAATAGTGTCTTGAATTTTTTTTAAATCAGATCTTTGACTAAGAGTTCTAGTTTTTTATCTATCAATACTCTATTCTGAGTAGCGGATGATAAATACGCTACTAATTAATCTGAACATAGATTTTTTTTAAACTTGAGTAATAGCAATTCTTGGAGTATTTGACTAGGTATTCAGTATGAATTTATAAGAATAGTCTTGTTTGTAAAACAAGTCATACATATACACTTTTTTTTGTTTCAATCTAGAATCGTTAAATAATCAAACAAACACACTTGGATTTAACAAAAACCTTCCTTTGAACACATTGAAGATTTAGGTTTTGTTTCAATCTAGAATAGTAAAATAATCAAACACCCTTGGATTCAACAAAAACATTCCTTTGAACAAAATGAAGATTTAGGTATTGTTTCAATCTAGAATAGTAAAATAATCAAACACCCTTGGATTCAACAAAAACTTTCCTTTGAACAAAATGAAGATTTAGGTATTTTTTAGCAGGAAAAAGTGAAAGAAACTTGAAGAAATATTCGAAAAAACCAACTTGTTACTTTTTTTTTAACTTTATAAAATGTTTGTCCAAGTTAAGTTTAAATTATCTTAAACCTAGACTTAATTTTGTCATGAACTTTTATCACCCGATGTAAGTTAATGTTGTCCATATGGTTAGTCCTAAAGCATTTATTTGCGTACTATATAGAAACATATTTTTTATGACTTATTTACCTCACGTGATGAAATTCAAGCTCTGATTATATTGGCCAGTATTTCATAATCAAATCTAGGAGAGAATGAGAGGGGAATACTAAGGAATACAGTATAGAGTTTGAAAGGGGGGCATTGGGAGACGGGCAGACCAAAATCAGGTTTTTGGTGGTTGTCTAGCGGTGTTACCCAAACACCTTGAACCCGCCATATGCGGTGACTCGTATAACTACAGCACAATTCATTAGCATAAGACGACGTGACCATATGGTTGCTTGGTTTGTTGTTGCTGCTGCTGCTGCAGGAGGGTCACGTGACTTGATGTGAAACCCACCTCCGGGGGTCTCCACTTCAAGCCTTATTACATTTATGGCCCAAACCTTTTGTTAACTCCTTTTTCTCTCTCTTATTGGGACTCTTCTATCATATATCTCGTTTAAGTTGAGAATGAATACAACCGTAACAAGAACTACGCTATCTTAGACCTGTAGTGCGGTTGGGACTGTCATTGTATCTCGTCTAAGTTGAGAAAGAATCCAAGCCTGACAAGCACCCTGCCATCCTCGGCCCGTGGTGTGGTTTCTGGGACTGTCATTGTATCTCGTCTAAGTTGAGAAGGAATCCAAGCCTGACAAGCACCCTGCCATCCTCGGCCCGTGGTGTGGTTTCTGGGTCTCTCAATGGAGATCCTACGCTTCTGGAATTGTAAGACTTGATTCTTTTATACACAGACAGTAAATTTCCTAGTCAATATCTGGATTTTAGCGCTTAGGATCGCCTGATTTTTATATAATTTTGCCATCAATGTTATATCCAAGCAAATAAGCTTGAACTGGCATGCTCTACTCTGACCCAAGAGACTGGGATTAAATTCGAATCCTGAACGGGTGAATTTGGGATGGAATTTTAGATAATTAAGGTAGGATGAAAGAGGATGGGATAAATAGTAGGCCTATATTTGCTGTTCTCATTACAAACCATTTTAATTTCGGCAAAATAAAAATTGCTCTAGTAAAAACAAAGAGTTTAATTTCCTTCACAAGGTGATATTAACAGTTGTAAAATATTTGTCATTAACATATATTGACATTTGATGATAAATTTTTTAAATGAACAGAAACATTAATTTGTATTAAGCTGTAAGACGCCCATAACATAGTTACAATATGCAGAAAATTAAACTCTTTATGTTTCTACCGTAGAAATACTTGATTATTTGTTTTATTTTACAAAACAAAAAAGTTTGCTACAGGAACTGTAAACATACTGACTTTATCTCGCAATCCCTATAATCCCACATTATTCTTTTTCTTGCTCTCCCATCCTCTTTTCCAAGTGAGTAACAGTGACATTCTTTCAGTCATCTTTTTCATCCTGTTGCGGTTATCTAACATAGTTATTCAGACGCGGTACGGTTAAAAAAAATCAATGGCCGCATGGTCTAAAACGTCACTTTCGCAATAAACTAGATTGTCGATGACAGGTAGATCGAGGTTTAAATCCCGGTTAAGTGTACTGAGGGCATTTTCCCCCTAATTTTTTCCCACTCATCCTCCACGCAAATACGGGTACATTTCCTTTAAACTTCAACTTTCCTTATGCCTAACTTATTAGCGTAAGTAGTACATATGCGTATAGCTAAAATACTAAGACGTGATGCTAGTAAAAACATAAACCAGCCGTTCCTCAATTAACTTTTCCAAAATGGAAGTCTATATAATGGAAACTTCTTAACGTAGAAAGTACACTCAGATCCCCTCTAAAAAACATGGTGAACCACTATTTTTAATCTTAATTTTATTTTTTATTTTCTGGACAAGCCTTATTTAGTTAGCTACGCTAATTGGTTAGTTTTCGTGAAGGAATAATTTAAATGAAATATACCCTCATTTGTGTGACGCTATATATATAAACAACATAAAGGAACAAACAAACCCATCTTCATAACAGCTGACAGTAGGCTATTTTGAACCCCTACTGTCTTGTCTCCAGCATTCAGGTTAAGTGAACTTGACTTTTATTCCACATGTTCACCTATGTGTTTATTTTTATTTTGTTCATGCTCAGATTGAATCATATGAATTGCTTTCATAATAAAACTAATAACAAAAAGTGTCATTCAACTTTCACTTTTTGGCTGACGTCGTGGTTTTCTAGAGCCGATCGGGTGGAAAAAGACAAACAAGTATGGGAATCGCATTTGACATTCAGATAATAAAGCGGAGGACAAAAAAAAAATAGTGTAGCGCAAGCGTAGTAAATAACGGCTTCCGTCCCTCCCTCCTCCATTTTTGATCCCCCTCATTTTGTATCGACCTGTTTGATTGCTCATTACGTGACCCGAAGGTTTCCATACATTGCTGTAATACACTCGGGGACCAATATCATCTGGCTACGTTTGCGCAACCGGCCGATCAGTTTGCGATGTGTCCTACTTTACATCGGCAGGATTATGGTCCCTTGATATCAATCGTACACTCATATAAAACTCTTTAGTTGAAAATGTTAACCAAACTAGAAAATACATCTAGCGTTTAATCGAAAAAATATATATATCACCGTAATTAGCTATGAAACTGGGCTATGAAATAATTACGCTAATGTGTTAGGGATTGGGAAGGTTCAATTTAGAGAAAATTTTCCCGCTTCGATGGTAGAATAGTCCAAGGCGTCCCTTTTGTAATAGACTGCACTGCCAATGTCACGGAGATTGGGGTTTAAATAAAGGTCGGGTGTTTTAAACTCACCCTCCACGCAAATGCTTATACACTTACTATGAATTCAAAACTATTCATCCCTAACACAAAATCATAATTAATACATATGCGTGTACCAAAACAGGTAGTAAGACGTGGCGCTAAAAGATAAAGGAAGTGCAACTGCATTTTTGTGGAGAAAGACATTATTTATTAATAAAACCTTCAATACATCCTACTAGGATTCATATTCCGATCTCCCTGTCATCGGTAGTCCAGTCTATTGCGAGAATGACGCCTTAGACCATTCAACCATAGGAACGGTATATTTATTTATGTTTTAAAAAAAATCTGGTATAAATGATCTTTAATTTATTTTTGAAGGTATTATTGCTGTCCGATTCTAGAATGAAGTTGGCTTGGATCCAAAAGTATACTTGATTTGTGTAGGTAGTTAGTGGCCGCCAGGAATTTGATGGCGTATCAAACCGTCATTGCTTTAAAATTTACAATTATTTTCGTCGCATTTTTTAAAATCCCATGCTATAAAATAGTTACATTTTAATTACAATACGGCCGTTGAAGTCCCGTCGTTGGTGGGAAGATACAGCTAATTTAAAAACCTTTTGCGTGGTTAGCCTCTCGATTTGAACACTTACCACTAGGACTACTTTGGCATGTTTGTTAGTAATCATGGGCGTGGGTAAGTAAGATATATTAAAAAAAAAATTATTCCTGATTTATTTTAAAATCGTTGATATACGGAGAGAGGTTTAAATAAAACCAGTTGGTAAGTAAAGGCAAATATGGAAGATTTAAACCAACGGAGTGTTAGTTAACATATATTTTAAAATGGAAGTTACTTTGGTATAGACCTAAATATCAAGATGGAATCGGAGGGATTGTGGTCTAAGACCAGTATTTTTTTGTTTTATATAAAAACAAATTTCTGGACAAAATGGATATAAATATAATAGTGCTGAAGTAGATATGTTTAATTTAATTTTCTACGCACATTAATATGTACAGTCTTTGTGTTGAGAATTAAACATGACGTATCAACTGGACCAATATTTTGGTTATTGTGTCCAAAAAATTGTATTTGTTATGAAAAAAAACTGGACTTAGCTCGATCACTGTTTCATCCCAGCTTGAAAATATCCGCACAAGCGTACTCTTGGGAAAAAAAAAGTTGCCATTCTTGTTTGATATGGCTTGCTTGAGGGCAGGGAAGTTGGGTTCCAACCATGCCCGTGTGTAGTGAGCTCCCCCTACACAATTGTTTTCACATTTCTTCATATTTCCAAGTCACTTAGTGTAAATATGCGAATAGTCCGGACGGATAACTAGACACGGATAAAATATTTGAGACAATTAACGTGCATTTTCTAAACAATCTAATTATATCAGCATATGAATTATAAATCGACATATTCTAGGACAGACACAACATACAACCAACGGCATTGTTAAAGGGGAAAAACACAATTTCGAATGGTCTTTTCACTTAATGGAACTAATCAACAAATGATGTAGTGAGCCATAAGCATAGTATATGCATGCTGTCGCTATGCTTGGTGAATATTTGTGTTGGACAAGAAGTTAAGTTACATTCTCAAAGGAAGAGCGTTTTCTGAAAGCCAGAAAAGTGACTAGGTTTACTTTCACGTTTTAATAAATCAGGTCATATTATCTGCAGCTGTCACTCTTGATAGATAGTATCAATACTTATAAAATAATAAAATGTTATCAATGACAGGTGCTATATAGTATATACTATATACCATAAACAATAGAGCAATCTAACGTTTTCGCATAGGTTTGTCATACTATCCAAACACTATGATAACTGTCACTCGAGTCAGGAGAAATAATGTCACGTTGGTTTGTAAGTCGTATGATGTATCAATCTATCTTTTTAAAGAACAGGCCAGGAAAAACCATTAAAATAAACTTGTTAATTACCTCCATCCATAGGATTATTCAAAAAACCCTTCAACATTCTGGGAATTTGCTTCAAATTCAAGGAATTGATTGAACATTCTGTAAAGAGCTTCAAAATACTGGAAATAGCTTCGAGGTGTTGAGTAAAGCCTTCACAATGTTAGTAAAGTTTATATATCCTGTGTAACACTTTGAAATACTGGCAAATACTTGGGAATGCCAGCAAACACTTTATAATGCTGGCCAACACTTTGAAATACTGAAAGAAATTAAAATGCTGGCAAACCCTTCGAAATGTTTAAAATGTTGGCAAACACTTCGAAATGTTTAAAATCTTTGCAAACACTTCGAAATTCAGGTAAGGCGTCGAAATACTGGATCAACACGTTTAAATTCTAGAAAGTGCTTCAAAATGCTGGGAAAGCTCCTTGACATGTGGTAACTGTCGATCTCATCTTTAACACTGTCAACATATTTATGGAAATTTAATTCAGTTTTGTGGTAGATAACCTTGTTGTTCTTTCATGCTTCTCCAATTTGAGGTTAGATGTATACAAGCTACGAAGAATCATAACCACATAAAACGCGCTCCACATTTCAACCCGAAGAAGACACAGCGTTACATCGAGCGAATGGCACACCTCTTTAATTAAATCCCCTCCCTATCGATTCTAAAGCTACCATCAAAAATCCAATTCGACTCAGTCTCCTCTGTCCGCTATAAAAGACTCTTCATATGCATATGATCTCCCTTTGTCGTCTGCAAATGTATGTGTATTAGTATTAAATGATGTAACAATGTAATTAAATGGGTCATGTGGAATAATCGGATACATGTGTGTTTGTGTGTGAGCACGCACGCGCCTCCTCTCATTGATAACAGCGTTCACTATACTATTTACCGTTGCGAATAAATTATCCAGCCTTGGAACAAATCTCCTGGCGATTCACGTTAAGCCGTGACTCATTCTCATTGTGTTTTTTTATGTGCAGCCTCGTGGTTAAACACAACACACACGTCAGACCATCTCCTGTGTAATTAGGAGGTGTCATTCGCTTGCAGTGATGTAAGTCGCTATTCTTTGTTTATGTTTGTTTGTTTGTTGCCTTAGTGAATGGTTGTTCACGAGGGCTTGGTATTGGAAGTGGTACGTTTTGCACCCACTCCGAACAGGTGGGGCGGATGACACGGAGACGAACCTTCCCATCGAAATGTGGCAACATGAAGCGATACCACCGTTGAGAGGAAATTTTAGAAAATAAATACACAAGGATTTTTTCTGTTGACATTTATAACATTTTATTAGTTATTAATATTATTTTATCAATATTGATGTTAATCAAATGTCACGGCTCTAGACCGGAAAACTTAACGTATGAATGCATAAGAGAAAATTTTGGAAATTTCTGTAACTGTTGGATATTGTTCTTTGCTCAAAGTCTTTACTAGAGCATGATTAAGAAAGGGGGAACCTTCAAGGAAATACAAATATTTTATATTTTTACTCCTCATTTTTTGTATTTTAATGTATTATTACTATTTTTTTTAGCACCACGTCTTACTAACAGTTCGGGCTATACGCCTATTTACTAATACACTAATGGCTTATGTCAGAGAATAAGAAGGTTTAATTGAGATAAAGTTAACCCGAATTTGCGTGGAAGGAGAGTGGAAAATAATTTAGGAAAAACCACCCTCAGTGCACCTAACCGGGATCAAACCCCGATCTTCCCGTCTTTGGTGGTCTAGTCCAACACTAGAGTAGCGCGTTAGATCATGTGGCCGCCGAAGCGGGTCACTTGTAACTATTTTCGTGCATGAATTTACTATAGAGATATATGGTAAATTACAGTTACAGATCACATAGTTTAAGCTATGAATGTATGAAAATGGAAGATTCTTCGTATATGAATATGTAATATATTCATTTCAAATCGCGATATTTTAAACCGAATATTGAGGTTATTTCATAAGTTTCCAAGGCAAGTTTTTATGTTGAATATGAATGTCTGATCCATACATAAATTGCAAAAGTAAATAAATGAGAGGTAGTATATTTTATTATTCCAAGCTTATAAAAAAGTTCTACAAATAGAATGTATTACATTAGTTTAATAATTATTTACTAAAAACATTATTGATTTATTAGAGCTTTGACATTTTAGATTATTTGGTATTGCGTCTGTCTAGTGATCTAGAAGTTATAGGTTCAATTCTTGGCAAGGTCCTAGATTTATCACTGTGAACACTAGTTTTTTATAATGTATTTAAATGATAAACAACCATTACTGCTTGTGCTGTACACTTATGTTAATTACGATAGTGAGATATGTATATGAAAGGTAACATTTTAGAAGAAGTCCACCCGCCCGTATTTTCATGGAGAGAGTGGGAATTTTATTTCAGAAACATCACTTTCTATATATCTGACCGGGATTTCAACCCCGATCTCTTTGCCACCGAGATTGCAGTCTTAACACGACAGTGGGACGTTAGATTGGATCAGTGGTCGGCAACCTAGGACCCGCGGGATGTATCCAACCCTCCGACTGATTTTATCTGGCCCGAAAAAGATTTAACAAACAAACAGCTGGGTTAATTAAAATGGACTAATAACTAATGACTTGGTGATCCGGTGGTTTAGGGGTAAGGTGTTGGATTTCTGTGCTGGGGCCTGGGGTTCAATCCTCGGTCTCGGCACAGATTAATCTGATCACTAAACCATTCCTTCACCTCTGACAAGTCGTATATTATTCACAGCTTGTGAATGTGTGGAAATCCAGGCCTCCACCGTGGTTCGGATTCCACGTTAAACTGTAGGTCCTCCATTTGATCTCACAATAACCCTACCATGACACATTAGCGTAAGTGCGTATAACCCGAACGGGTAGTAAGACGCGGTGCTAATAATAATGATAATAATGATAGCCAATGACTTACCTGCTTCAGTGGCCGCATATTCTAACGCGTTCCTATCATAGACTAGACTACCAATGACGGTTAAATCAAAGTTCGAATCTCGGTCGGGTGAACTGAGTCTTTCAAAATGATTTCCCACTCTCCCTCCACGCAAATGTGGGCATACTTCCTCTTAACATAACTTTCTTAATCTGTAAAGCCATTAGCGTAATTAGTTCATAAGCGTATAGCCCTAATGGTTAGTAAGACGTGGTGATAAACAAACTAATCATTTTACGAGACACATAAAGTTTACATAAGTATTTTTCTCAAAAATGTTTCCAAACCAGCCAACCGATTCTTTTTTAACCCGTATGGCTCCCGATATCAAAAATGTTATCGACTACTGGATTTGACCATGCGAGTAAGTGCATGCAATAAACCCCATTATTATCACTTTTCATTGTATTAAATATAGTTTATGTCGTTTAATCAGATGAGGAAGACTTGTTTTAATTTCTATCTTGAGTCGACCTTTTCCCCAACAGTTTCTTATTTCTCCTTCCATCTCTCTACCATGTATGTGTGTGTCTTATTTCTCGTAAGTTGACACTTCTCTTCGCTCTTCAACCGTCTGCTTATTCTCATATTATCACGAGATAATATTTTTGATGACTTTTTGTGTCGTGATATTGCTTCATCTCTTTTAAGATCTTTCAGGAAAGAGAAATAGTGCTTAGCAAGCAATATTCCGCTTAAAGCCAATTTGTGACCAAATCAGGGGCTATAATCAGTCTTAGGAGCGGTCATACTGGGGAGGTAGTCGGTGACTACTATCAGCCAGAGGAACAGCCTTACTGTGGAGGTAGTCGGTGACTACTATTAGTCATAGGAACAGCGATCCTTGTACAATGCATAGTATGATCAATATCGAATATAACAATTAAACTTTAGAAATTTTGGCGTAACATATATGTAGTTTTTAAAAAGGTTTGGTGAAAACCATATGATAAGCCGTGAAGGGCACACCTAGGTAGACACACATGCAAATTCGTTCTTCACTTGACTTTTGTCTTTGTTACATAAATAAATAAAATGATAAAAATGCACTTCTTTGTGGTTGGATTGTTTAGAGCAGTATTTCCCAAACTTTCATCATTCGCATACCTCTTCCAGGGACATGACATAATCAACGTAAATGGTGGTTCCAAATTTTAATAGATGGTTAGTGGTAAGCTAAGAAAAGTCGTGACAGAAGGAAATAAAGGAATATGAAAGTCAATTTCATCGAGTCAAAATCTGCTCTAATTTGTTTATCAGACCTACTATTATCAAAAAAATATTTTTATGATTTATAAAATCGAGTGGGTGGTACGTCGTGTCGTGCCCCTTGAAACCTTTCTTGCACCCCTGGGGGTACATGCACCATAATTTGGTTCATACTGTTGTAAGTTGTGTAAATAAAATGCACACTTGCCTGTTTTATACTAATGTTGAAGTCTTTTTATTTCTTGTGCGGTTGGCGATTTTGGCCCCTAACGTTAAACCTGACCTTCTATGTGAGTTGAAAATATATATATTTTTTTAAAGAAAAACAGTTCCATACTCTCTTATCCACAATGAACGCTTTCACTCTGAAGTGATTTGTCAAAGACCAAATATATTTGTGAGTAGGAACAGTTTTCTAGCATCATTTTCAACTCTGCTATAATAACGAATTGCTTCGAACCAATAATATGCGTGCACCTTTACTATCACTTTTAAAAATTTGCTTTTAATTTTGTTTTTGAAATTTAATTCAAGCCTATATATTTTACCGTTTATATCATTCTAAATAATATAAATTTACCAAATATGTTCTGGTTGGTGTACAGATTAGTTATTAGTAACCCAATATATTTGGTTTTCTGAAAAACACAACGACTCGATCCGAGGCTGCTAATTTTGGCGCAAACTAACTGCAGAGTAAAAATTAAATTCATGACATTGTTTAGAATGGAAAATGAAGGTTGGGTTAGGTTAAGTTGGATTAAGTTAGGTTAGGTTAGGGGCTAGGAGTTGAATGGACTTACAGGTTGTTCCGCAATTCAAGTGCATCCGTTAAATTGGGATTGAAGGGGACACGAGAAAAAGTTAGTGTTTTTGGAGTTTTAATGGCAAAACATTTATTGGTCAAAATAAGTAAAATATTGCTATATAAAAAAAAATTCTTCATGTGGTGACCTCACAATTTCTGGAATGTGTGTTCTGAAATTTAATGACAACTTTTTGTCTCCATGTAAAAAAGTTTGTCATATAATGCCACCATGCTCATGAGACATGACAGATATTCAAGAAATGTTAAAATCACCATGTGAAGAGAATTAAACTCTAGGTTTGTACTGGAGCAATACATTATTTATTTTGGCCACCAAATGTTTTGCTATAAAAACTGGAGAAAAAAACCACTGGCGTTTTCCTGCATCCCCTTTGATCCCACCTTAATTCACCAGACAGACTCTATTTATTTAATTTCTGTAGGGAATCGTACCTATGACCCTTATATTAATAGCTAGTAGTATTTACTCATTAACAAAGAAGTATATTATTTGATGATTTACATTTAATTACACATATTGTTTAGTAAAAACAGATTATATTAAATATAATTTATAATGGCCGTGTCTAAGTACCTGTTCAGGGAATATACTATTTACTCATAGACCAGCTTCGGTGGGCATGTGGTTTAACGCGCTAATCTTGCAGAAGACATAAAGATTGAGGTTCGAATTTCAGCCGGGTGTATTGAGGCTTTTTTATAAAATGGTTTACCATCCAAATGCGGGCACACTTAATATAAATATAACCTTTCTCAACCCTAAGACCATGATCGTAACCAATACATCAATTTAAAACCCAAACGGGTAGTAAGAAGCGGTGATAAAAAATCTCATAGCCTTTATGATAAATCTTTAATAGGATAAAGGTGCAAAATGGAGCATATTAGAGGTAATATACCCGCATTTGCGCAGAAAGAGAACGGTAAACCATTTAGGAAAATACACCCTCGTTACACCCGACCGGGATTTGAGCCCCGATCTCCCCGTCATCAGCAGGCCAGTGACGACAGTGACGCCTTAAATCATTCGGCCACTGAATCGGGTTGTTTTATTGATTTTACTTCCATACAAATGTTTTCCAACCTTGTCTTGTCTGTCTATAGTATCGATAAATGTACCTAACTAATTTATGTTATACAGGACGCCTGAGTATTCCATTAATCTAATTAGCTATTATATTTTAACCTTGGGAACTTGATTTTAATTTTATTAGGATTATTTATCATTATATCTAGATTGAACCAACATCCCCGGTATCACTTTCATTGTAATAATATTTCAAACAATTATTTGATAAATTGTTTTATTTTGAAACATGTGTAAATAATAAATTATATATATAACGTGTTTCCCTTATTGGATGAGGTTTTTTGAAAGTGGTGATTAAAATACTGTACACATTAAAATACCTACTAAATGTGTCTCTCATTATTCATTTGATTTAATCTATCTTCAAACAAAGGATGTAATTTGTCATCTATTTTTATCACTCTTATGGTAATTTATGTAGGTAATAATTATGAGTAATATTTTATAATCATACCTATGTAGGTGGAGCGGAATTTCAATTAGTAAAGCCTCGGTCTTTTGCACTGGAGGGTACTTATATTTGTATAAAAAAACCTGTAAATCTATTATTATTATTATTATTGTGTCTTACAAGCGCTTCAAAACAATTGGGACTATTTGTGCCTGTAACCACACATAATTTTATATTGAGCTCCGAAACACGCCATCCCACCCGCAGTGAAGCAACTGAGTGGATTATGAAATTGGACTCACATTGTATCTGTTCTCCTTTGACAGGGAAAACGGGTCTCGAATCCAGGCTAAGTAACCCGGGGGTGGTTTTCCACTTGTGATTTTGCGTTAATGCTTTCTTGCTCTGCACAAATGCGTATGCACTTTCTATAAAGATATCGTCCTTATCCTTGGACTACGCCATCAATGTCCCTTGAGTTGGCTATGTTTGCACCTATTGGGGGAACTAAGAGCCGTAATGATAAGCCCATATATCCTTGCTGCACCTAACGTCGGGTACACTCGAATTGCGGGATAAAATAAACCTCTCAGCCAGTCCACATGAATTGCGAACAACCTGTAATCCCATTTAGCTCCTAGCCCCTGACCTAACCTAACCTAACCTAACCTAACCTCCATGTTCCATTTTGAACCAAGCCATTATGAATTTAATTTTTACCCCGCAGTTCGTGTGAGGGTATTACCGAGCTCGGATGAACTGTTCAGCAATTCATGGGCACCGCTAATGCCTATCTACCCCAAATAATTTAGCTAAGCCAAGCTAAGCTATCTAAGAGATATCATTAGCAAGTAGATAGCTATGGCTTATCTTTACGGCTCTAAATTTGGACCCTGCTGCGACTCAGACCATTCCTCGAAGGTATCTGAAGCTACAACGTCAATCGTTATGTCCAAGTTCTCTATTTTAGCAAATTAATACTTTCCTATCTTCCTGACCTAACATGTTAGTTTGTAATTCGTGTTGACAATAGCTAATAAGTTTTTTCTCTTTTTCAAAACATTTGCGCCTACAAACTTTCATTTGATAAAACTTTGCTGAAATTGGGGCTTAAGTTATCAAGAATTACGTCTCACTCTAGAATGAACACCCCGTTATCTCACGTCGACTAATGTTCCCTCTCAAGCTTTACAGTTACGTCTTAAACTCGCGGAGGTCCTAACTCGTATAGTGATGGAGCTACGTCGTGTAAGTGCACGCTACCATCCATCCTTCGTAGATTTGTAGCAGACAAATTGAGCGAACGGACACATTAAATATGTGCTTATGTTTTACCGAGATCGCCATTGAAAGCTATTCCATGTAGCAATTAAAAAAACTACTTGATCTTGAAAATATACTAAAAAATATATCAGATCTCTTCAACGACAGATATTTTTAGAGAGCTGTTCTGTTCACTTATCTTTTATTCTTGACATTTCAACTGGACTTGTTCAGTCAATAATCTTCAGAACAAAGTAGTTGAACAGTCCTATATATGTACTTTAAAAAAAGACTAAAGACAAAGCTCATCATTCATTCCACTTAGGTTGTTTTTTGTCAGTTAATTAATGACAAATAAACTTGTGGGCTGAAAGACCTCCTATACGATCGTTGTTTTTAATACTCTTGTTGGATGCGTTGTCCACGTTTTTTTTTCTTACGTGTGTGTGTGAGTGCGCGTGTAGTATGTTTGTGAGTGGGTGACCGCTGTTTAGGGCGTTTCGAGGTTGTTGTTTTTATTTCAGATTATGGGGCGGGGTTTTCCTAAAAAAACTATATCCCCTCTACCCCCTACTACTCCCCTTTTTAGTCCACAGGAAAGTCTTAAGCAAGTGGTTCACCTTGCTATAAAGTATACTATAGCTAATATTAATAACAAACAACTTTTTTGAGTCCCATCATGAGGCGTCAGGCGCCTTTCAGACTAGTAACTGTAAATAAATGTTAAACATCTTAAAGTAATTCTACTAAGCTTCCCCCCTCCCCCCCC
>CABFVX010002021.1:47373-65974 GCA_902151425.1 Timema shepardi
AAAAAAACTTACACTTTAAAAATAATAGAAGAAATGTTCGGACATAAATGAGCATCTTAAAAGGAGATCTACCGCGAAGAAAGTAATTTTATTGTTATGACTTATGATGAAAATTAAATGTATTTTTGCGTCACTTTTAAAACATGTAAAGAGGAGCTCATTCCAATGATTTAAATCCCACTACGTGAAAATAACTATAAATATAGCGTAATATTAAGTTTTTTCATCCCCGCCGAGGAAAAGTTCTCATGTTGACATTATTTTTAATGGGTGGATCAAAATGTGTTGAGATGTTAACGAAAATAATGCGATAGTTTGTATAACGGGTTCGAGCGTTATATATTAATTGGTGATGCACTGAGGGTCAAGGACCGTTTTTTGAGTTCTTACCGTTTAATACGGATTATTTATACAGACATGATATTAATTAATTATATATTCAACACTTCAGTGTGTAGGTGGTCAGCATTTCTGACTATTAATCTAAAAGTCCCGGGTTAAATTCCCGGTGATACCATAGGTATTTTTCCCGAAAGAGGAATTTTTCTCACTATGGTTTGGTTAGTTGGTGGCCACATGGTCTCAGGCGCTACTCTATCAGTATCAGTATACTAGACTGCCGATGAGAGGGATATTGAGGTTCAAATCTTGGTCAGGTGTACTTAGGGTGGCTTTTCCAAAATTATTTTCAACTCTCCATACATGTAAATGTGGTTATATTTCCTATAAATATAACCTTCCTCGACCCTAAAACTATTAGCGTAGCTAGTACATAAGCGTATAACTCGAACGGGTAGTAGGATGTGATGCTAAAAAATAATAATATAATACGCCTAAGATAGGCTTAAGACTAGTACCATATAATCATCATCATTGTCATAACATCATCTCGTCGGGCTGACGTAACCGTAACTACCCGGGGACCTCTGAAGATAGCTACATATCCGCCACTGCCAACTCTCTTTATTTTAGCATTACGCTACTGGACTAGGAATTGGGAAGGTTGAATTTAGATGGAGTGAGCCCACAATTGCTTGGAGGGAGAGTGGGAAACATTTAGGAAAAATCACACCTAGTTCACCCGACCAAACTTCGAACCTCGATCTCCCCGTCTTCGCCAGTCCAGCTCAACACGACTAGTACGTCAGCTAATTACGCCACCGAGGCGGGGGTCACTGCCAATAGAAGTCCGATAATGTCTAGCGGACACACCCTGGTATCATGTGCACAATAAAGTCAGGTAGAGCGTCTATCCTCTTAGATAAAAGGTTCGGTACCCGACATAGTCAAAACATTTAACACCGGCAAAATGGGCCATTCCTCTTCTACATAGATGATTTACAATCCGGATATATACTCAAAAGTTAAGTTAGTGTGTAAGCCGTACACATTTATAATCAATTGGTTCAGAAAGTTAATGTTGAAATAGCACTAATAAGAATAACTATTATTATTCATAATGTGTGTTTATGCCTGATTTCTTTATCTCCGGATGATGACAAACAAACTCTTGAGAGACAGGTTCGGATCCAGTACGTGTCAAAATTCTAGTTTTTCTGGAGGTTTAAACTAGGTTATATGCGAGGCCTTCAGAGCTGTCCCAGGTGCAAATAACCCTCCTTATACTTTGAGTTTGTGAAATCCATAATCATTTCTATATATTAAAATATATTCCTCTAAAAAGAATTACAATACACTTTTACCAAAAATAACCAAGCCTTGATCAAATAAAACCTTAAAGAGTGTAAATAATGTATTAAAATTGGTTTGAATGTTTCTAATTGTTTGTAGTATGACTTAGTTACTGAATCAAAGTGCGCATTACTGAAACGTTACAAGCTTGTACAACACCTATTTTATTAATTTTATATCCTACTTTTAAAACCATCATTGTTCCATGAAGAGGACTACAATACAGCAGACTTTTGACAATCTAAGGGTTACTTTAACTCCGATCTGAGGTAAGACATATGGTTGTCTTATCTCTTCGAGCTTAACGTTGGCAAAATGAATGTAGGGCGATGGGTGACGAAACATCAGACATTGGGAAAATCACTGAAACTTTCTTTATTCATTTGATTTGCTTAGCAGTGAGTAAGATAAAGTAAAATCACAGGTCAAATGCTGCAATGAAAATCACTCTGATTTATTAAGATTGTTTTTTTAATTCATTTATCCGTATGGTCCGATACATAAGTTAATTATATATCTATCGGCTATAATTATTTAGTGCTTAAAGAGCAGACCATAAAATGAGTAATGGAGACATAACAGAAAACTTCTTAACCACTTTACTTTCTCTACATTTTCATGATAATGTTTTGCTATATTTTACCGATTAGTCCTTGAAATGCTTTGTTCATTCTTGTATTAACATATGCTTGAATATATAATATATCTTGTTACATACGCATTATCATAATACCACTTTCATTTTATGATAACATCTAAAACAAAGACATACATAATTAGCACATTTAAAAACTACTTTGATGCTTAATAAACCATGGTTTGATTGAAAAATATATATATATATATATATATATATAATAAAACCTGTGTATAAAACGAAAGCTGCCTCTTGCTACACTATTGCGCGCAAAGCACATCTCCATCTTGAAAGCCACACCAACGGGAACTTTATTTAGACTATCTAGCACATGGCATCTTCTTACCTGATGAACTTATAGCGTGCGCCTAATATGGACTGTAAGACAAGGCTGAATCTCACACGTGTCTCTTCACACATGTGCGTTCTTTTAACCTGTTGAAGGATGGGGAGATTTCCATCGTGATTTCTCGGCCACGTGTGAAGAAACGTCAAATAGTCATATGCAAGGCCATAGCCAGGCTACCATTTCCAGTGGAATTTGGGAAGCTGTGCGCCTCAAATGCCGCAGGTAAAGAAACATTCCGAAATTTAAATGCCTCTTAGAAGCTACCTGCAATATATTTTTATGGTAACTAAGGGCAGTAATTTAGATACTAGAATTTGGTTAACATATAAATAAACTTAAACAGCGTCTCTTCCCTCATAGTCAAAAATGTACATTGAGTACTTCTTTAATAAAGGTATAATTGGCAGCGTAACCGGAGGAAGGGAGATTTCCGATTCTTTTCAGCACTGCCCGCCGAAAAAGAACCTTCCCCCCCCCCTGAAATTAATCCCCCCTCTAGATTTATCTCACTCCCCTCTTATATTTTCGAATCAGCAACGGTTAAAACCTCTAAATAAGCCAGCTTTTAAAGGGATCGAATTAATTATTTTAAATCAGGTGAGGATCGTTCTAAATATCTTCTAGGAGCTTCAAAATTTCAAAATAATTCTGAGGGAAGATTACTTCAAATAAATTCTAGAGGAGTATAGTTTTCAATTCACTGTATAGGTGAGAACCACTCCAATAGCTTAAAGGCATCCAATCCCCGAACGTTTGTGGGGGAGAGATACGAGTTATTTAAAAAAAAAAAACCTTTTTGGTTACTAAACGCCTACACAGATTCGTTACCTCACTAATGATAACAATCACAAACTATTTTTAAATAATATGTTCTTAAACATTATAATAGTGGCAACAAGCTAACTCGTATTATCTTGTGTTGTTTAAAACGTAAATATACAGTTTTTACAGTAAACTTTCAGTGGTAGCGGGAAGAGTCTACTCATCTCAACCCCCTGGCAATGGCCTTGGTCATAGTTATAATATTTTCAGTTTCACGTCTGAGTTGGATTTTAATACTAATAATAATATTTAGCACCACGTCTTACTACCCGTTCGGGTTATACGCTTTAAGTACTAATCACATTAATGGATTAGGATTTGGGACGGTTGAATTAGAGGAAGTGAACCCACATTTGCGTGTAAGTAGAGTGTAAAACCATTTAGGAAAAACCACCCCCAGTTCACCCGACCGAGATTCGAACCTCGATCTCCCCATCCTCAGCAGTAGAGCTCATCACGACAAGCGCGTTAGCCAACTACGCCACCGAGGCGGGTACGGATTTTAAAAACTAGTGACGTTAATATAAGATAATATAACAATATACCTCTACTGTTTACAACACCCGTATGAGCTTCTTCGGTGGCTGCATGGTATAAGGTGTCACTAGCGATAGACTGGACTACACATGACGGAGAGATCGGGGTTAGGATACCGGTCGGGTATATTGAGAGAGTTTTTTTCCTAAGGGTTAACGCCACTCCTACCACGCAACGGCTAAAATTCTACCTTTCTCATACCAATTCCATGAGTGTCATTAATGGATGCATATAACTCAAATGGTTACCAAGAGGCCACGAAAAAAAATTGTTTTTAATTAAAATTCATTTTTTAATATAATTATAAATAAAGTAAAATTCTGCTAGGGAGGTTCTTATAGAGAAAAACAAACATTTTTTATTTAGTTTAAATTAGTTTAAAAATGACACCTGGACACGAAAATCCAACCCTAGACCTTTGGTTTAGCGTGCCAATACTCTTCCACTGAGCTATACAGGATTTGTTCCATGCTCAGGTTCATTCTTCTCTCAAAGTTTAGGCAGAGTCTGGGATGGACGTGGGGAACTAATCGGCTACCATAAGCTATCATTGACCCCACAACCAACTTTGTTTCGGGTGCTGTGTTGCCAAGTGTACAATTAATATATTGTAATTAAAGCAAACTTACATTAATATCAACATTTATAAGATTGTTTGAAAATTACAATTACAATATTGCCCACGTGGCAGCATAATTTTTGAAATTGGACTCTCTTATTTCGCTAACAATGTTTGCTATCCATTCAAACAAATATTTCCAAAGTATATCAGCGTGTGAAAACAATACTTTGCCAGTAGTGGATTTATGTTTGAGGACGCCCTAGGCCCGAGACGATATGGCGCCTTTTTTTTTTGTAACAGTGTATATATATATATATANATATATATATATATATATATATATATACATACATATAACATATATGTACATACATATGTGTGTGTGTATAAAATAATGAAAATAATAACAATGGTACTATGTTTCGATAGTAAGAGCGCAATAAAATAAACTTTAAAATTTGGTCTTGCAGTTTACAGAAAACCCAATCGATTTTTAATTTTAGTCATCTTAAAAAATTTGGCGCCCCTCAATATTGGCCGCCCTAGGCCCGGGTCTCACGGGCCTAAGCCTAAATCCGCTACTGTACTTTGCCCCATTAATATCTTTATCTTCACGTTTACTATGTCCAGTTACCCGCACTGCTATTCACGCGGGCCAAGATGTAAGGCGCACCATATACTGGATTGCTGGTGACGGGGAAATCGAGCTTCGAATCTCGGTCAAGTAAATTGTGACTATAGAAGGGAAGAAAGGGGTGGTTCTATTTGACAACACACTCAACACACCATGCCGGGATTTAAACCCTGATCTCCCCATCACCAACAAACTAGATCAGATGAGACGGACGCCTTTGCCCGCGTGGCCACCACTGCGTGCTATGTTTTTATTTCATTTGTTAAGTGCCTTACTATGATTTATGGTAATGGTAAGCCATTGCATAGCTAATCAAACTAACGTGGTTTTGTAATTTTTTATGAAACTCGACGAATATTTATTTATCAGATGAAAACAAACTTGTAAGCGTTATCTGACTAATTTATTTTTGTTTTATAAACAGGTCTTGAAACTTATTTTATTTTAAATTGATTCCATAGCCATTTACTTAACAGCGTGAAAATGCAACGCTGTAAAATGTAAAAACAATCTCGATAGTGTTATTGTTGTAAATACTGATACTTTTTTTTTAGCAGCTTGATAAAAAACAAAACTCGATGATGGTCTTCAACTAGATGCAAATCTATGTTTTTCATGACCGTAATTTTTGTTTTGGTAGAAGTTTGTTCCCACCAAATAAATCTTCACTACTAAACCATGCATTAATATAAATAATTGTGGTTCATGTAGAACAAAGTTAAACAAGTGGGGGGAGGAGGAGGGAAAATTGCTTGACTCGAAGTAATCCATCAATTTCACTAACGAGGTAAAAGTCCCCGACGAAGCCGATTAAGTAGCTCCATTCTTTGTATGGACGTAAGAAGATAGGGTTTGCACATACCTTGGGCACTCCAATTTTCTTAAGAATGGACATATTTGAACGATATAAAAGGTTACTAGATCTAATTTTACCTGTCAGATTATGTGATCTAGTCCTAATGGATATGTATATATTTTTAACGCCAAGTCTTACTACCCATTCAGGTGATGCTAGTTAAATTAATAATGTGTTAGGGATTTTTCAGATTTGATTGAAGGGAAATGCACCCGCGTTTGCGCAGAGGCAGATTGGAAACCCATTTAGGGGGGGGAACCCCAAAATGCACCCGACCGGGATTGAGCCCCAATCTCCCCGTCTTCGGCTTGATCGATACTATCAATATCTATAAAACAATAGTAACAATATGGTAAAATGAAATCAATATTGACAGCAATTTAAAGTTGTTGTTTTCTAAAACTGCTACAAATGTTCATTCGTAATACAACCAAGTTAGATCTAATAAAATTATAGAATGCATCTTCTTTTAGAAAAAAAAAATTACATAAAAAAAGTTATCACAACAGAGAGAACATGAATATAATTATTTATATACACATGAGCATTGTCTCTAATGTAAACAAAACAAACAAAAAAACAAGTCATCTATTATGTCATGATTGTTGAGGCTGATATAGTTTTCAACCGTTTGAGATACCCTGGTTTGCATCCCGTTGGGATAGAAAGTTTAGTCTTGACGTTGGAATTCCAGGTCTCCACCGTGGTTCGGATTCCACGTTAAACTGTAGGTCCTTCATTTAATCTCATAATCACCCTACCATTTCACATTAGCGTAAGTGCGTATAACCCGAACGGGTAGTAAGACGCGGTGCTAGTAATAATAATAATAATAATAATAATAATAATCGTCTTGACGTTTGACATGAAAGTGGTGTTTTCAAATCAACATAAATGAGGTTATTATCACCTGGTACCAGAGTTTATGTAAAGAGTCCGTAAAAAATTAGTTATTAAAAAACAGACATATTCGTTTATTCTGTTTTCCTCTATTAACGGTGTGAAACGACATTTTAACGACCGAAGCGACCTGTTAATAACGAGCTAACGTGCTCCCCCTCCCCTCTTCCCTTCGCTGTTTCTGGAGCGGTGTGGATGGGACGTGAAGATTGATTTCAGGTTGTAATTATGAAATTAAGAACACTTGGGAGTACTGGAGTGGTGTTGTCTCGCCACTCCTGTCGGTCCCGGCACGTTTTCACGTTCTGCTATACATCACGCACGGTAACGTCCCGGTAATTACACACAGGGGGGAATAGAGAACTAGTATTACGTGTGACTTTCAAATACATATTATCTGCAGCAAGAGTTTTAACCCAGTCGTGTCAAACTTGTTTAATAAATAAAGGCCGGACTGAAAATTGAGAATACCAAGAGGACCGCATTTCAAAGAAATGCAATATTGTCTCCATCTTAAGAAAAATCCATTTTAAAATGCATAGACCATTAATACAAAGTGAAAATCAATATAATATAAAATGTTTTAACTTTCTATTAACTCTCTCTCGATCCCTCGGAGAGAGAAATATTGTCATCATCAAAAAAAGTCAACCTCGAGATTATGATAAGCTAATGCCAACGTTTCTTTACCCCCTGAAACCGAAAGATCGGTTTTCCTGGATCCCGTCTGTGTATCCGTGTCTCAGACTAGATCTAAAACCATTTTACCTTTAGGGCTAAGTATCTAGGGCTTTCATAAGGCTCCCCCAAGGATATTTTGGAATAGGATAGGTAACCCTAAAACTAAGAGTAGTTTACAGACGGCAAAAAGATTAAAAAAAAAGGGATTTTATCAAAATCCGCTCTTATGATTGTCATTAAATGTTGTATCTAGACACGGTTTATCATTATAAACAAAATACTAACTCTCATTTTACTATGGAAATGAGTTTGAGGGTACTTTAAATAAGCGAAAACTTTCAATTTTGATTATATATCCGTGACCATTCGACATAAAAGAATAACGTATCATTGTAAAGTTGTAGTGATAATTAAAATTTTTAAAAAAATTAATCAAAATATATCTTTATAAAATCATTAGCTTCCGAGCTATAACAAATAATATATTTATTATTTAAACTATGGTCCGGGAAATGGAAATTTGATTGTTATGCTCTTTTGTAGAGGGATACGTTCCTCTTTTCTCATTATGTTTGTATAAACTTATATTATTTCATTTATCATCTTTTATAGAATCTGATTACCATTTTTCAATTATGCGTCTGCAACACACACACACATTACGAAATAGAAGTAAATATCTCAATTATTACTAAGAGCACCGCACCACTTTTTTCCCACAGAAATGGTGTGAATGCTATATTTTAAAAACTTGTGTTAAAATCATTTACAGATTGATGACAAATGCACGTGGGTAAGTCGTGATGGTTAGGGTGTTTATTCCTTTTCATAAATAAAACAATTGTTCACACCTCCACGATGTGGTAGCATACATATATATGTTTGGGAATTAACCTCTGGATCAACAACTTCACTCAATTAATAAGCAATTTCTAAATTTTATAATCTCAAATGTTTTATTTCTACCGTGTGTGTAATAATATGAATTAGAGCGCATTGTATGTTGGTTCATCATAAGGTCGGCAGCTTGTAAAGAATCTTGGATCGGGTCGCAATTTTGACATATTTTAACTTATCGCCAACGAATCTATTTACGTTCGTATTTATTTGGTAAACTTTTTTTCTAGTGGTGGTTACGACAAAAACGCATGACCTTCAAACTAAATTGAACGTAGAGCAAGGAGGTTAACCATCATATGTTAATCTGGCCTTGCGGTCTAAGGTGTTGTAACTTGCACTGTACTTTTGGGACACTTAGTGTTGTGTTGGAGAGAGGAGGGGGGGAGGATAATTCTACCAAAATGAATGTATTCCTTTATTTTTTTACCAATACCTCTCCATTCTATTTGACAGCTATAAAGCTACTCTTGATTGTCCCACTCTTCTCTTTTCTGGACAATTACTGTTACTTTACAACCCATTAGGTTGTCTGTTATCGATGTCCTTTTTTTTACCCAGCCAATTTGCCATATGGTCAAATAACATTCCCTGATACATCAAGAGAAAGCAATATTATCTACCAACACAAATTTAAATCATTTTTAACCTGCTTCGGTGAGTATACTAATCAAACTGATCATTATCTTAGTATAACTTTAGATAGTCACATTTGTAATTTCAATTCTATGGTCATTAACCACTTCATATAAGTGGTATGAATGAGGAGGCTGCTTTAGAGGAAATGTACCCAAATACACGTAAAGAGAAATTTTAACAACCATTTAAGAAAAACCATCTTAATACAACTGAGATTCAAGCCTTGGCCTTGCCTTTACAGACAGACAAAATATACTGGATGAAACTGACACCTTGGTATGCGTGTACACCGATGAATATTAAGTATAGGTTCATCTATTACCCAGATAGTAGAACTATTACTTGCCAACAGCTGGTAGAAGTGTTGGCAGATACACATTCTGCTTTAGGCCAAGACAGTTGGTAACTCTTGTGATTATATAACGACGTGTTTGGAAAGTCCATGTTAAATAAATAATAATGACAATAATAATAATAATCCAACGTTCCAACACTTATAATGAAACTTGCCGAAACCGTTAATGACTAGGGAAAGTGTCGTCCTCAACCAGGCAAAGTATTCCACATAGTCCCTGTCGGTAGATAATTAATTTCTCCCGGTTAACGAGCTGTCGGATGTGTCAGAAGGGAGGAGTGTTGCCACAATCCGGGCGAGTCATCGCTAGAAGGGCTCCTCGATGTCCCGACCAGTCTTTGCCTCAGATCCTTCAGGCGACAATGTGCTCCCCTCCCAATCTTCTAGGGGCGCCCAGTGAAATGTTCGTCTGCTATTAGTGAAAGGTTGTCATTTTGCAAGTTACTTGGAACACACCTAGTTGATAAGCTTCCAGGACTTCCTACTTATCGCCCCTTAACTCCTTTAACAGCTATTAGTTACCCACCCCCCTGCCTCCCCCAACCCCCGTACTCTTTTCCCATTGCGTTCAACCACTTGATTTCTTCAAGCGGGTTTGAAAGATGGGATGTTAGGGATTGAGATTTAAGGTAGGTATGTAGGGGACGCGAGAATAGGTAAGTGTTTTTGCAACTTTTATATCAACATTTTTATTGCTCAGAGTAAATCAAATATTGTTTCATTAGAGACCTAAAAATAGTTTAATTTTCTTCACATGGTGATATACCCAGCTGCTGAATTTCTCTCGTTCGTGTTCTGTAATTTAATGATAGTTTATTTCTTTTCATTTAAAAAGTTTCTCATCAAATGCTAATATGCTCATAACTGATATTCAAGAACTGTTGAGAGAAAATTAAACTGTTTACGTTTCTACTGGACCAATATTTTATTAATTTTAGTGAAAAAATCTGTTTTCTATAAAGACTGCAACACACTTACCTAATCCCACCTTAAGATGTCAAGGAATGGGAACTTTTCTAACGGTTCAGACCAGTCATTTCAAAATTGCGGCCCGATCCATTATTATGAGTGGCCCAATAACTTTTTGATAAACTGACTTACAATTTGTCCCAATTCTTACATTATATTCTTTAAATTTAAAAATGACACCTGGACAGGGAAATCGAACCCTGGACCTTTACCTTAGTACAACAATGTGCTAGGCACTGAACTATTCAAGAATCATCCCGAATATCAGGTGGCTGCGTTATCTGATAGCTCGTGATCTTAATTTATCACACACTTGTGGTCGAGGATTTCCGCACGTCATTCACAGACGCTGCCATAAAACATGAGTGAAGAATGACCCTGACCATGTCACAATTACTGGATTGCTCAGTGGTTAGAGCAATGACTTAGTAAACCAAAAATCCTGGGCTCGATTCCAGTGTTCAGGTGTCATTTTTCAATTCAAAGAACATAAAATTTAGATGAGGCTGTAGCCATAATTATTAAATATAATAGCTCAGCTATTTGTTCCACCAATTATTATTGATTTTAGAAACGTTAAAGATATACACAATTTGGAATTATGACATTTGAAAATTTGAATATTATTTTGGGAGATTTAAGAAGTGTGTTTGGCGAAACAAATGTTTACTCCTTATTCACACACCAGTGATCGATTCCCCCCAAAAAATGTTCACTTTCTGCACCGAATGTATGCAGTGCTTGGCAGGACACAAGTGTGATGGAAAAGACGGTATTACATTGTCATATACATTCTATAAAATATTTTTTGATCAAAGAAATATGTAGTTTTTGTACGTTCCATCAAAAATCTCTTGTAACATAACATATTTTACACATCATTTATGAAACATGTATGTTATAGGACATGCGCTAGGGTTTTACAAAAAAAAAGGCAACGTTTGAAGCATAAGAAGGCATTGAAAATTAAATTTAACGCTGTGAATAGATTATTTTAGTAAATCAATCCAAATTTATATAATTTATAAAGTAAATATTTCTTATTAATTAATGGAGACATTCTTTTTACGTGTTTCTCGGTCCATTCGTATTAATTTTAATATCATTCCGACTGTTCAATATCAAGCTCTTGTGGCAGACCGCAGTAAGTTAATATTTCCCTACGTCTGTTGTACACATTTTGAAATAAATTCTGTGCATGTAATGAATAATAGCACATCTTTCATCAAAGAAGGCCTGAGATCTTTTATTATACAATTTATAAAATAAATATTTCTCCTTTATAAAGGAAATATGAAAGTTTAATAACACCAAAAGGAACAAACAGATCACGGCTAACCGACACTCGGCTGTCTCCATTATTAAAGTGACTCCAACGCAAGATTGGAAACGTAGCACTCTCCATTACTGAAAACCAGAGTCTTAACACTACTGAGTCAAAATAGAGAGTTAAAAATTGTGTACAATCTTAATAATGTTCTGCTTTTTCAATAGTAAAGATTTTTAAAATGAATATTTTGTACTTTAGATACTGATCACAATCACACGTGTTTTTTTTAAAGGGGTCCCCTTAACATTTTCAATTTTCAATGTGGCATTTTGATCAAACGAGTTTGAAACACCTGGTCTAGATCATGATAGGGACTAGAAAAAAGTTGACTTTTTATTTTCAAACTACCATAATCTGATTTTTGTTAATTTTGGCCACATATTAGGATTGTTGTATTACCGTTAAATTTTCTTGAAAATTATAAGAACTTATTCCATCTAAAAATTATAATTTTCCTCGATATATTAAAATGGGTTTGTATTTCTAATGGAAATAAAAATCTTTAGCCTTGTTTATTAATATTATTGCTTTATTATTAGTTTAATCCCAAACATCTTAGTTTAGTCCCTAGCGTTGTGTATTGAACTAAGATTCCCAGCTTTGGGTCTCGGAATGAGCTAAAAACGCTCTATTGGGCAAAATAGGGCTGAAACCCTTTCATGGTAATTGATTGATGGATTAGGGGCTGGATGATGTGATTAGCTAGTTTGTAAGTCAGGTGCTGATACACTCAGTTGGGTGAAATAATAGTACGTGTAAAAACCTTATAGAAATTAAACTAAGTTTATGAAACAATAATGTTTATAAAGTTTTGATTGTTTTTCAAGAAAACTTTTTTTTCAATTCTACTTTTTTTTTTTACGAAAATTAGCCATACAAATATTTGATAAAATGTAGACTTCAACTGTGCTTTTCATATTTCCCTCTGATTAATCCAAATTAAATATTTAGTTTCAAAAAGGGGCTTTAACGACATAAGCTCAGTGGTAGACATAAGGAGGCTGGCTGTATGCACCAGTATTCGTAAAAAAAAAGAGTCTAAGGAAGCCACGCCCGGAAAGTTACCATAACCACACCATGATGGAATTCAAACCTTGACCGTCAATCGTGTTAGAGGTGGTCATCATTGCAAGTATGAATTTTGCAATAAAAATATAAAAATACTAAATTTCATCACATTTACTTGGTGTGTCTCAAAACACTGTTGATAATTATAAAGCTATGATTATAAAATACATTAGATCTAAAAGTAAAGTTAATATTTTAAAAACTATTCCCCCCAAAACCACTCATAAGAAATTCATCATGTTGTCCCTCACTAAAAGCAATAGGGTTGATAGCTTCAAAGCGTGCCTGAATATGCGAGAAGCGAAAATTAAAAGCCATTTAGAAGAAATAAACCCGTTCCAATCCCAATCTCCCCTTCATCGGCAATTCAGTCTATTGCGATAGTGACGCCCTAGACCACTCGCCCACTGGAGCAGGCCACTCACTCCCTATTACTCTTGTTCATAGTTCCTTCTTCCTTCTTCTCCTCATAACAATAAATATTTAATTTGCTAGTGACCGCTTTAGTTTGACCAAGGTTTCTACAAACTGTTTACAATTCATATTGGCTGTTTGGAGGGTCAAAGAATGGACCAACCGCTAGCCATCCTATGACTCGCGGGCTATCCCGAGACTCGGAGGGTGCTTATACTCACCCTGAAAATACTGTACTAGTTGCAAGGGAATATATATTACGATTCTGTTGCTTGGACTCACCCTGCACATACTGTACTAGTTACGAAGGAATGAACATACATCGACCACTACACTGACTATGAGCAACAGATAGCCCGCTGTAGCTTGTTCTGTCAGAAAGCCTGCCCATAATCCTAACTTTACCTGACAGAGGGTCTCAAAAGATAATGGGGAGTTTGCTGGAGACACACATGAACTATTATAGGACCTAACACCCAAATATAATATAAACATGAGATTAATGTTTATTTCTAATAAATCACTTCATACATACAATATACGATGCGTCTGTTGATGTACGAATGTCGTTTCGTCAGCTGGTTTTTACGTGATGAAAAAATATTTATGATTCTGTTATTTACAAATTTTGGAAAAAAATAAAATTTGTAAGGTTTATGTAAATTATGGATCATTTACGTAAGTTTCGAGATAGTATTTTTACTATCTCGATATCTTACAGATAGATAAAGTATCGTGATCGTCACAAAATATTGAACTCGAGATTTTGGAGATTCTCGACGTTTCATGACCCCCCGAATCAGAAAAAGTGGTTTTTGAATTTCCGTCTGCTGTACCTCCAACTAGAGCCTAAACTATTTTACCGATCTGTCTAAAACTTGGTATGTAGGGTTTTCATAGGGCTGCCCCAAGGGGTTTTTAAAATTGGATATCTAACCCTAAATTAGGGTAGTTTACTGAAGGGCAAAAAGAGAGAAAATTGATTTACTCAAAATCGACTATAACGATTTTGATTAAATTTCATTTAAAACCTTGATAAATATTTCAAACAAAATGACTACTCTCAATATTTCGGCAGAATGACTTTAAGGTTTCCGATATGATGCGTAAATTCTCATTATTTTTATCATATCTCCGAAATTATTTGAGATATGAAATTACTTATCATTGCAAATAGGAAGGTCTGTTACAAATCTTTTATTAGAAACATATTTTTATAAAACCAATAGCTTTCAATCTATACGCAAGTGTATATAACTTGTCGAACTCTAGGTAAAGTACTGCGACCGTAAAAAAATCTAACCCAAAATGTTTCTCGATGTCAAAGTCTCATGAACCCCCGATCCCTAAAAAGTAATTTTTGCAATGACGTCTGTCAGTGTGTCTATTTAACCTTAAAATTAAGAGTAGATCAGTAAAAAGTGAAAAGAAAAAAAATCGATTTTCTCAAAAAGGCTATAGCTATTTTGATTAAAATTCGTATCCAGGCGTTGAATAAGATTTTAAATAAAAAGGCTATTTTCATTTTCCCATGAAAATGACTTTTAGGGTACCCTACAGAAGCGGAAATTTTCGTACCTCCGCTAATATTTGAGATACTAAATAGGGTATCATTGCAAAATTGTAGTACTACTAAAAATAAAAAAACTTTCAAATCAAATATAGTTTTATTAATCCAACAGTTTCTGCGATATTGGCAAATATATCAAAACAATTTTGTGAGCTTTAGTTGTAAAGATATACTCCTAGAGTTTTAACGCACTAATTCTACATTGCCATAGAGTAAGAAATATAAATAAGTCTCTCAAAAAGTTTTTTATTTTTCTTTAAATCTCTTAGGAGAAATGTTTATACAACAACGATATATCTCCATTTTAGACTCAATAATCAATATCTACATTTTTTACTGGCCAAACTTATAAATGAGGAATTTAGCAATGCGATGGCATGAAGATTTGCAACGCCTAGTAAAATGTCGGAAAATTTTAACCGGAAATAGAAATTTTAATACGAATTGTTGACCCTTCTGGACCCAATATTGATATTTTTATTGGTGCAAGCAATGAGGACTTTAAAAATAAAACTATAAAATTTAAAACCGGGACTCAAAAAAGTTTTACATAAGTACAGTGCAATTTATGCTTGGGTTTGCTAGTGTATATTATTTTGTTTAACATATATTAAGAGTTTTGAGTAAATATCTCCATTCTTAAACATTAGAGCGAGAAAGTCCGTGTGGAGTTCCGTACCATTTATTTTTATCACCCCGTCTTACTCTTTACTACCTGTTAAGGTTATACGCACTGAGAAGGGGGTAGGAAAGAAGCATTTTAGAGATAATTTACCCACATTAGCGTGGAAGGGGAGTGAGAAACAATTTATTGAAACCACTCTCAGTAGACCCAGCCGGGATTCAAACCTTGATATCCCCATCTTCAGCAGGCCAGTTTAACATGAGAGGGACGCCTTCATTGAAGCGGGTTCATTTTTTGCTTATTTCTACAATTTAAAGTTTTTCAAATTGACCTGTTGGGCCCCACAGATCTAACGTTGAAGGTCGTGTATTGGTCATGCTTGTGCTGATGGTCTCATGGTGTCCGCACTTTCTTCCTACTCCTGCCACGCTTGTAGCTGCAAGGGTACCTTAAGTATACAAGACTAAAGAGACTAGCCTAATCTGTGATCTTTGTGATGACCAACTAACTTCCTCAGCACTCGTGGTAAAACCTTGTTGGATGTACAGACGCAGAGCTCTACAAATATTTTACTGGACTCTGTGTTTATTTGTATCCCTCCATTCGTTCTCACTTCTCATCCAGTATCTGGATTAAATAACGAGTGCAATTCTTCTTCGGCGCAAGTCTATAAATGGCGCACTTTTACACCCAAGATACTCCCAAAGATGCACCTTATTATTTGTGCCATTTCCATATTCACTAAACAAGGCGAAGACTGGTGGAAAGATTATGGTGATATCTTCATAAACGTCATCAGTTAATCTCTTTTCGACCAATCCTTGTGAAGAATTTACTTTCAAAGTCAAGGCTACTTTATTTTAAATCTCCAATTAAAATGACAGCAAATACAAATATTTTTAAGTATTTTGTTTGTAAACTAGCAATAAAATCAGAAGCGGCCTCTTTCTGGGTGCTTTACAAAAACAATATTAGTACATTATTTAGTATTTATTAATATTATTATTTTAAAGCTTACATTCCATTAATAAAACATTTATACAAACTTATTTTAAAACTATACTAACCGCCATATTTAGTGACGAGATGTCTTTGGACTTGAAGGAATACAAACCTCTTGGATCTAGACGAAGATTACACAGTTCGTAGTTTTGTTCTATATAACGCAAGAAATGCCATTGCGTTGTTTGAATGTAAAAATCCAACAATAAAAGGTATGTAATTGTTTGTTTCCACTGTCTAAATTGAAACAAATTTCGTGCTTGACATACGTTCTGTTATTTTAATTAATTCATTATTAATTGGAGTACAGTTAGGTAACTAATTGTATTTTAAGCCAATACGATAATATGCCGCTATTTAAATTGATTAAAGTGACAATCATGATTTAATAGTTGCGCCTAATCTTGAGTGGTGGAAAATAAAAGGCACAACTTTGCTCTCAAATTGCGCATGCTCCTTTTAGTGAATAGGGATTTGGGCACATCTTTCAAACTTGCGCTGGCGCAACTATTTGCTCTCGTTAGTGAATTCCGATTGTCACTTCAATAAATTTAAATGGCGGCATATTATCACTATGGCTGGAAATACAATAATTAGTTAACCGTCTGTACCCCAATTAATAATAAGGAAATTAAAATAACATACGTCTGTCGAGCACAACATTTGTTTCAATTTAGATAGTGGTATAAAAGCAATTGCTTACCTTTTATTGTTGAAATTTTACATCGAAACAATGTAATGGCATTTCTTGCCCTATTAAAAACAAATCACGAACTGTGTAATCTTTGTCTGGATTCAAAAAGGTTTGTATTCCTTCAAGTCCAAAGACATCTCGTCACTAAATATGGCGGTTAGTATAGCTTTAAATATATAACTTAAGCTTAAAGTTAATAATATAAATAAATACAAAATAATGCACTAATATTGTTTTTGTAAAGCACCCAGAAAGAGGTCGCTTCTAATTTTATTGCTAGTTCATGAGCAAAATGTTTAGAAATCTTTGTATTTGCTCTCATTTTCATAAGAGATTTAAAATAAAATAGCCTTGACTTTGAAAGTAAATTCTTCAAAAGGATTGGTTGAAAAGAGAGCAATTGATGACGTTTATGAAGGCATCACCATAATCTTTCCACCAATTTGCGTCTTGTTTAGTGAATATGGAAATGGCACAAATAATAAGGCGTATCTTGGATGCAAAGTTGCGCCATTTATAGACTTGTGCCGGAGCAGAATTGCATTTATCGTTAGTGAATCTAGGATCGGATGTAGGTACTTAAAATGTTTCTTTAAATATTTTTTCCCTAAATTGTTTCCCACTACTCCATCTTACCTAGGTATTTATAATATATTCTACTACAAGATCACATGACTTGACGTATGAATACCTGATAATTAACTTTTTATAGCTGTCAGATAAGGACCTGTTTATAAAAATTTGTCTTTAGGGTGAGTGGGTAAACCATCTTAATAAAAGAAATCAATCGCAGTTCGCTTGACAGAGTTTCGAAGCCTTACCCTTCCATCTCAGGCAAACCATATAAAACTAAACTGACGCCTATATCCACGTGCCCACTGGTGCTGGTAATTTTGTGTAAAATTAAAGTCTTTGTTGGTGAACCTAAACACGATCTTGCAATGTCGAGGTCGTGAAAGGCTTAGGGCATTAATAGTAGTTCTGAGGTATTAAGGTTTTAAAAAATCCATGGCTCCAATCAAATTATTCTGTTGCCCAAATTTTTTAGCACCACCTCTTACTACCCGTTTGAGTTATACAACTATGTACTAATTAGTCTACTATGTTAGGGATAAGGACGGTTGAATTTAGAGGGAGTGTAGACCAATTTGCGTGGAGAGAGAGTGTAAAGCCGTTAGGAAAAACCCTCCTCAGTACACCCGACAGTGATATCCCAGTCATAAGCAATCTAGTCTAGTGCTAGAATGACTGACGCCTTAAGCCATGCGGATACCGAAGTGGGTTGCGCTTACGTTATACAAACCTTGAATTTTCAAAAATAAACACACCAATTTTGGTGTTCTATGCATGAAAGAAAGGGGGGGGGGG
>CABFVX010002021.1:65981-126384 GCA_902151425.1 Timema shepardi
GAAGCAAAGGTAATTGAGAAGATATGACTGCGTGAGAGTCAAAAAAGAAATATATAACTAACGGTGCGATTAGTGAAATAATAAAGGTTAAAGCACAATAACCACATAAAAATAATAATAAAGGTTGGGGCCCAAAACCTAATGTACATAATAATAAAGGTGTAAGCCAAAAACTTCCTGTTCATGATAATAAAGGTTTAAGCCCAAAACTCTTATGCGCTTAATTAATTTGCTAGGCTCACCGCTCCACGGTTGGGTACCTAATTCCCCCACCCTATTCCTCTCATTCACAGGACAGAATATTATTAGTTTCCTGAGAGGGTGGGGAAAAGTGGTTGGGGATCGCACTTCTTAAAGACGAGTTAAAACCTACGCTAGATTCTGATACACCTCTTGATCAAGTTTTCCAGTGGGAAGTCCTCCGCACTGTTAAATTAAAGCTCGCATTTAAAGTAATTATGTATTCAAGTGTGAAATTGGAATACAAAGTTAAACGTCTTTCCGACAAGTTAATTAACTTTTACTAAACTACTTATAATGGAAAGGTTTTTAATTTGAGATACAGTTTTTTTTTAAAGAAAAAGTTATTATTAATCGCTAAATGTTGGCATGACAGGCATGACATGTTTTTCTTTTATTGGCACGTCTTTGGCCATTTATTTATTTGCCCTCCAAGCAAATGTGGGCACACACTCCCTTAATTCGAACTTCCTAATCCTTAACCCAATAGAGTAATTAGTACGTATTATGTGCATAGCCCGAACGAGTAATAAAATTCGCTGCTACAAAAACAACTAATAACGTAGTAAAATGAAATCAATGTGGGCTGCAAGAAAATGAAAAATGAGTCCTGTATTTCCTAAAAGTCCATTCTAATGTAAACTGGACTGTATACCACCTTAATACCTTTGTCAGGGTAGTCACCAATTCGGTTGTCGCTATAATATGATCGTAATATATAATTGTTATGCACTTTTACTCGACTGCGAGATGGCTGAACACACCCACACCCTGGTGGGAGCTTTGCCAAAACCACGAGCATAGATTGCGACGACGTAACAAACTCTTCCTATCGCCCGCCGTCCTACTTATTTATAAGTTCCTGCTAAACGGGAATATGACGGTTCGAATCGTAAATCGTTACAGAGGTTAGGACAGAAAGGTCCTGAGAGGAGTTTGAGAGTAGGAGAGATCATTTGTTTTGAGCACCGCATCTTATTACTCATTTGGAATATCCACATATTTTACACAGAGAGGGTAGGGAGAAGGAAGCTAACATTTATAAGAACCGTGCCCACATTTGCGTGGAGGGAGAGTGAGAAATCGTTCAGGAAATAATACCCAATTGGTATTTGAACCTCGAAATTATCGGCAAACCAGACTAAATGGGATTGGCATTCATACTACGTGCCCACCGATGAGGGTTGAAGAAAATTAATCAAGTGCACCTGTGGCATAAACACCTTAAATATGTTAAAAACATTTCTCAAAAAATTAAGAGCGCTTCAAAGACTAGATTCCATATTTTTTACGTGTAAATATTACTTAGGTGATGATAATAGGAATGATCATTATTTATGTTTGGGATAAGGGTAAATTATTAAAAAAAAGTTTTTGAGGTACTTGGACAGCGAAGGCTAAAGAGGGGTGTGGAGGGCATGCCCCAAAATATGATATTTTGAGTATGATGCAAGGGTTCATTTTTGAGAATATCGAAGGGGAGTGAAATAAATCTTGACGGGAACCAGTTTATTGGAGGGCATGGGGGAGGGGGGGGTGATCTATATAATTGTGTACATATTACCAGAACTACCTGTCGTTGCCCAGGGTAACCATGCAATTCACTGATAGGTTACCCAGGGTAACGATATTCTTTGCTCCAAGTAGACAGAAAATAATATCTTCATTTCGGTTCATACAACCCAATTTTTAATAAATTAAAAAAATCTAATACATTTTTTTAAAATCCAGCTTCGAGGTTCTTATATTTGTGCGCAGGGGCTACTAGTTTATAATTTTCAGCCCTCTGCGTGCGGTAGATATCACGAAATGCTCATGAAAAACAAACTCTTCAATTTATTAATATGTATAAAAATGCATATATATATATATATATATATGTATACAAATGGGGCCTTCAGTCAGGCACACTACCCGTGCATCCAACAATATTGGTAATGTTCCAAATAACTTTCCACTGGAGTCCTCTATTCATGATAACAAGTCAAATACTATACTTATGCACTTTTAGACAATTGTTTTACCTTTGAAGATGTATATATTTGATAATGAATATGATTGTAAGACTATGAATAGATTTCAATCCTCTATAGCTAAAAAGAAACAATGTATAGCACAACGTATTTTAAACAAACTCTTGTAGAAAAGAAAAAGGATTTTTGGCTATGTCTTTAGTTAAATGCTAATTAATTATTCTTCTTCCCAGTGAAAGTGGCTCCGTAACTAATAGTGTGTTTTTCCCCACTAATATGATACAATTAACATTCGCTGCCGTTTTGTCATCAAGCGTGATGGCCTTGGGTTCAAAACGTAGCAGCCATACCATGTCCTCATTTATTCCAATGCGGCGAACGACATTGTTTGAATAATTCAGTTTGCTCGACAGCGCAGTCATGTTTAAGGGCTTGTTTGGAAAAATCACCCATGAATATGGAATTATATTAAACTGACATATTTATGAATTGTATAATTTGACAAATTAGTAAACTAAATATATTTTATTTTTATATAGGAGCTAAAACAGGAACCGAAGAAGACTAAAATGGATTTTAATTTATTTTAATTCTTCCAACATGCAATTAAAACAATTGTTACAACTTAGACTCTCTGGAACCATATTTGCTCTCGATTACTTATAAAACAAAGTGTCAGCCTGTATGTATAATGCTTAAGATTTCTGGAACCGCTTAACTGATTGCGAAACAGTTTAGTTTACATTATGTAGATTTTTACCGAAATAAACAGGAAAAAGCTTCTTTTTCGACGATAAAGTGCTAACTTAAAAAAAAAACAAGAAAGAAGCTGCTGTCATTGCTGCAAAGAAAAAATTCCTTGGACCTATTTTTCGAATTTAAACTGAAAACCTTTATCATATTTTCACCTGTAAGCCAACACCTAATAAGAAATACATTTTTTTAAACTTAGTATATTGGATGGAAGCGAAATAATTAATGCCCATACCACAGTCTGACCTCAGCCCCATGCTCCTCCAGCCCAACGTGACGCCAAAATACAGAATCCTCCTACAGGGACAGAATTGACCTACCTAGGAAATATCACGTCGCAAAGCTCCTATGTATCCCCGCCACAAGCCACTTCACCATAATACTGACTTCAATTACGCCTGTTCTAGTTACTTTTATCAGTTTTCTCCTGGAACACACTAAACTGAATGATTTGTGCTTTTTCAATGTCATTTAATTTCGTATAGACTATATATAATAAAATATATTAGTATAAATATTACTAACTTACCTTGAACAAACCGCCAATTTCTCTCTTGGCGAAATAACCGCTCGAAATTTGGTATTCTCTTTTTTTTAAAAGCTACTCAACTTTTGAAAGCACTGTTCTCTACACATCCAAAACTACTGAAGGAATTTGAAGTAATCATCAAGTAATCATGAAGTAATTGCGGATATAGTCTATGAAGCTCCCCCTCTTTTGTTCCAGACAGCAAATAGGGGTGTACCCATTTTTTTCTTCTATTTTTTGATTCATCCTCGTATAGTAATAAATGATATCATTAAGAAATATTCTCGTAAGAAAAATTAATTTCACTAATTTCTATGCAGTGTACCAAATTACTAACATCCAGGATGAGTCAGGAGCATAGCGTGAGCGTCGCTGTGTGATTACCTCAGAACATCTCGTGGGCGTGAGCGTCGCTGTGTGATTACCTCAGAACATCTCGTGGGCGTAGAGCGTCGCTGTGTGATTAGCTCGGAACATCTCGTGGGCGTGAGCGTCACTGTGTGATTAGCTCGGAGAATCTCGTGAGCATGAGCATAGTGTGAAACAACCTTTGTGGTCGCTTATAACTTGAGAACTACTTAACAGATTTTAATTCTGTATTTTTTATATTATGTTGAACGTATCTCTAAAAGTTAGGCCATTTAAAAATTATGCCTTCAAGGAGCTGTAGAGTGACGCTTAAGGCAATACAAGTGTTTAATGTACACTGGATTTGCTAAAAGCGAGGACTGAAACAAGTGCAGCTACCGTTATGTATTCAGGAACAAAATCAGACCTGATGATATATTTTCATTGATAATTTCGGAGATTTCAGATTCAAACATCAACCTACAACTGCATACAAATGTAACTGACATTTAGTACGTGGCCCATACGGACATTTGAAACAATTGTCTCGGTGCATGCAACAAGAACTAGTCAAAAGATCGTTCAAGGGCTACGACGCGAAAACTATTAAAATGATCTTTAAAAGGACAACGACGATGGGAATTGTGGATATTACAAATACCGTAGACGGCATCCCGACGATGTAGGACGCTCGGTCACGATCTATTCTTAAGAGTTGGAGATATACAATCATTGGGTGGGCCTTCAAAAACCCGCCCTGTTGAGAATATTCGACTCACACATTAATGTGGAGTTGTACAGTCTCATCATATCCATTAAATATGTGTGTAAGTAAATAATTAAAGAAAGTAATCAAGCGACGTTTAGTATTAACTTGAGCAATCTGGGAGAACAATTATTTCAGTTGGGATTATGGATTGTTATTAATTTATCTGTCCATATCGAACATTGACAATGTGTACAAGTAATGTCACTGACACCCCAAAAAACCAATGTGACACAACATTAATTATCTTTTTCAAACTCTGCGCTGAAGATCCTGTTGCTTCCAGCAAGGCTTGAAAAATTATGAATTTCTAGTGCCAAAAACAATGGGGCTCTGTTTGGGAATCCTCCCTTCCCCTCGGAGTAACTAAGGGGGGTGTCCACAGCCGGGTATTACGAACCATGAATTAGGTAGTTCACGCATCCTACCGATTAGTTTGCAAAGCACTAGGATTCTTAGAGGATGACTCTCACTGGAGCAGTAGTGTATTAAAATCCACTGTGTGTTGCTCTTCTTCCTAGCTCGGGTATTTGCTCTCCTTCATAATTTTTCATGTGACAGGTCCTCTCGCATTTTGGCTCACCAATAGAGAAAGCATGTCGGAAGATATCATAGATAGAATTAATACAAATATTCTGTGTGTTTAGTATTAAAACTAGAATATTTACACTACATTGCCATTTTTGATACTGAAAATACGTCTTTCATCAACTCTTTTTAAGTTTTATTCATGGTATTTTCTACTTTATACGTTGCGTGATTTCTTCTCTGTATGGAAAATCAAGAATTCAGGGATTAGAAACGTTATTGCTTTAGTGAACATATTTTTAAAATGACACTAACGTGGGCGAAGATGCGGGCAAAAACTAATTATATATAGTATTTTTAGTTCCATCTTCTTAAATAATTTACACATTTTTATTGTATTTCAATATTGGCTGCAACCGCTGAAAATACCAGATTTTCGAACAAATGCTAATAGCCCAATGGAAAGGGTTTGTAATATATACAATATATACAATGGCACACCTGGAGGTTCGGGGTAGGGGCGCAAATGTCCTCCCTCCACCATTCCAATACTTCAAGCTAATTAAAAGAAAGTGCCATTATAGGACCACTCCAAATAGCTTCTAGATGCAACCAATATTAAAACATTATTTGAGGGAGCGTCATTTAAAATATCTTGTCAATGCATCTAATTTTCAAAAATCTCCAGGCAAAGACAATTTGAAGTAGCTTATAGACTCTGGAGCAACCACTTTAAAAAAATCCAGGGGAAGACTATTTTATCTTGCTTCTTATAGAAATTAATTTTTTCAAAAAGATTTTGGACAAGAATTTCTCCAAAACAAGCCTCTAGAATTATTTAAATTTAAAAACAAATTTAAAAGGAAAGATTCCTCCGAATAGCCTCTAGGTGTACAGATTTTTCTTGTAATATTTTCCTGGAGAGGGTTCTTGGACTCCCGTTAGAGTTGAAGGGCAAAACCCTTTATTTTTCTAACTGCCCAATCTCCCCTACACAAATAATATAGCACCACCACCATCGATTCTTCTCTTGTAGTAAAACACTAAAAAAAATCCCAACTCGCGAAGAAAATATTATGAAAGGCCTATAATCTTTTAAGATGGGTCTTTTTTAAAATCAAGATTTCAATAGACACGATTTTTAATGTTAGACCGACACCCCTAATAAAAATACTCTTGCCATTCTATATCTGGTGATGGTCTCATACATTGATGGGCTCACCTGAATCACACCAATCTATATGGTTCAGGCACCTGACTGAACCCAAATTGTGTCAAGGACCCAAAAGTACTTCCTAAAATTAGACCAAATTTTCACCAACGGCACACTGGAAATTTACATAAATAAGAAATGTGAGTCTATGACCACTCGATCTCTTTAGAACCTTGTTAACCATAACAATACAACATATTATATATATATTTTTTAAATGTTAGGTTAGGTTAGTCTAGGTTAGAATATAGGAGAGGGTAAGGTATGCGGCGAGAGGTTGTTAACATTGGTCCACCTCTTCTACCTAAACTGGATTTGGCGCAATTTGGACTCGGGAATTAGTGAACCTTTTTCAAACCTTTACTAATAGTCATATTTTTGTTGCAATTAGATATTTCCCACTTTGGTGCCGTAACCTTATTTGAGTGTTTTTGGGTAAGGGGTTGAGTTAACACAAGAAAATGTGTTTTTGAGTTACTTGTTGGACAGCCAAGCCAACGGGGATAGGGGGGGAAGCGAATATACCCATAGAAGCTATTTAGTGTAGTCTTAATCTTGAATTTAAAAAATACTTATATGCCTTTAGCTAGAATATTGGAGGGTAGTGAAATAGATATATAAGGGGCTAAATTTATTCCAGGGTGTAGGGGGGTAATAATCTCCTATACCTCTCCAAACCCTTCTCTGTTCTCATGCTTTGGGTGTGAACGGTTGCTGAGGCATTTAACGTTTCTTTAGTCCCCGACCTAGGTGTAAACCCAAAAACTGTAATATAATACACCATTTATATTCTCTCAAGACTGTATTAATTTGGAACTTAAAAATGTGAGTGAATTTAATGATGACATGTTCACTAAGTAAAATTCACTGAATTTGTTTATAGTGAACTTAATGGTATATTCGGGACAAATGTAATCTTAAAAATAAAATAATTATTGCTGCGGTGGGGGCGGACAATTAGCCTAATATTGACATGTTGTAAATCAATTTACGAAAAATAGTTTTATTTTATCAGGATCCGGTTTGTATTTATGAAATGTGGATATGATCTAGGATAAGATAGGCAAGTTGGTTAAATAACATTTAGCCCCCACACAACGCTTGGCAGCTATCTACCATGTGGGCACAAGTGGAAATATGGAAATAAGTCCCGTATATTAAACAAAGGCATCTCAAGTGCAGTAGCTGTCCTTGACCAGTTGCCGTGGCTACGACAAGAGTGGCTGATGTGGGTACTGCACGGCCGTCAAGAGATGGTAGAGTTTATATCGGTACAGCACGGCCGTCAAGAGATAGTAGAGTTTATATAGGTACAGCATGGCCGTCAAGAGATGGTAGAGTTTATATAAGTACAGTGCGTCCGTCAAGAGATGGTAGAGTTTATATAAGTACAGTGCGTCCGTCAAGCGATGGCAAAATTTATTATATAGGTACAGCACGGCAGTCAAGAGATGGTAGAGTTTATATAGGTACAGCACATCCACCAAGAGATGGTAGAGTTTATATAGGTACAGCACGGCCGTCAAGAGATGGTAGAGTTTATATCGGTACAGCACATCCACCAAGAAATTGTAAGAGTTTATATAGGTACAGCACGGCCGTCAAGAGATGGTGAGTGTATATAGGTACAGCACATCCACCAATAGATGGTAGAGTTTATATAGGTACAGTACGTTTAAGATTTTATTATTATTATTATTATTAATATTATTATTATTACCGCGTCTTACTACCCGTTCGGGTTATACGCACTTACGCTAATGTGTAATGGTAGGGTGATTGTGAGATGAAATGGAGGACCTACAGTTTAACGTGGGATCCGAACCACGGTGGAGGTCTGCCATTCCTCACATTCACAAGATGTCTTGTCAGAGGTGGAGGAAGGGTTTGGTAATCAGATAAATCTGTGCCGGAACCGAGGATTGAACCCCGGCCGTCAGCACATAAGTCTGACACCTTACCCCTAGACCGCCAGGTCACCTACGTTTAAGAGATGGCAGGCAGTGTTTGATCTAGGTACAGCACGTCCATCAAGAGATGGCAAGCAGTATCTGAGCTAGGTAAAGCATGTCCGCCAAGAGATGGTAAGATCATCTAGACTCAAGCCCACCGAGAAATAGCTGACTCTGTACTCCCATCCACTAAGATAAAATTTATTACGGTAGGCCTAGGAAACAGACTCCTACTCATATAAACCACCTCCTCCTCTAGACAATGTGTCTTGCTGTTAAACTGCTCTAAACACCCCATTTGAAACATAAACTACTATCAAGCTGTTTTCATTAGTGTTCCGGAACCTAATATATATAATGTTAATTTCTGTGGTTAAATTTGTATCGCAATGGATAATTGTGCTCTGCTAAAATCACTTTAATATAGAACACATTTTCAAGTAAAATACATTCGGGTCTGTACGATGACTATATTCGATTCACGGTAGGAATTACTCTCTGAAAGGTCTTTTTTCCTATCAATATCCTACTATATAGTAGATTTATGGTAGGGAAAAGGGCCTTTCAGAAGTTAATTCCTACCATGAATGGAATATAGTTTATCAATACCTTGTTAATATTTTCCCTGAAATTTCCAACACAAGGGCTGTACTATTAGTTTTTTGAATGTGTTAGCTCAAGCTTTTTAAAGCTTTGGGCGCGTGTCTTAACTCAGAGGTCATTGAGATAACTAACTATGCCTTCCCTGCACCAAGGACTTATTGATGACATTGATACACATCTTTATTACTGCCCCCCTGTCCTCACTACAACCTTTGAAAGGTGTGGTCATTAAAAAAAATTCGTTGTGAAGAAAATAAGAACTGACAAGAAGGTCCCCGACTTCTTTTTTTATCTGTCAAACTGAGACGTTACAAGTGTTTGTTTGGCTTTCAAAAAGAAAGTCGAGTAGATGATGGAGCTATTCATAGCAACGGCCGACTTGTTAAACTCAAATAAAAGCTGTTTTGATGACCACAAATCAAGAAATCTCTGGATGGTTGTGTTTTAGTTAGAGTGAGAAAGAAGGGTGATTTATAGTTTGAGGATTTTAAGGGTAATGCACACCGGGAAAAGTCAAGGAGAAGTCTTGATGATTATAAAATAAATATCTAAAGCTTTGAAGTATCCATACAATAAAAGCTTCAGAGGTTCGAAGTACAAGAGAATAATTTAGTGTAAACTATTTGTTTTATTTTAAATTAGTGAGATTATGCTAAGAACACCTTTTGTATTGAGTTGTGATCTTTTTTTTTGGCCGAGAACGTTTCTTAAAACAATGAAAAGAGCTAGAAATTGTATTTATGGATTTCCATATGAAATATAAAAATGTGCAATTTTTTGTTCGGGAAAACCTGAAAATTTCAAGGAATTTAACAATTTTAAAAGTTTAGCAGTCATGGTTTGTTGCCATTAACATTATTTATGTGTAATGTGCCTTATTCCTCAGGATATTACGCACATTCGGCGTTATAAAACGGATCTAAAGTTGTAAAGACATTTTATTTTTTAACCTATTCCTTATTTCGTGGAAATATGAAATGAGTACATTCAAATTTTCCCAAAAAGGACCTTTTAGAACATACGTACAGTACATATTATTTTGAAACCAACAATAATATATAATTAGTGCTATTTTCAAGGTATTGATAAATAATATCGATCAACAATGACAGCTACAAATCACATGACTTTACGTAGGAATACATGAAAGCATATCTAGTACATTTTATAGTTGTTATAAAAAAAAGCCCCTTCCCACTAAAATTGGACAGTACTAACCATGTTTGTTCGTCTTTGTTTGTGCCTGATATAATTTTTTCAACTAATGGACGCGAATGGATGACATCTGCACTAGGACCTGTTGATATAATTTAAGGTTGACTATAGCAATAACTACTCTATCATATAATATGTGCTCTTCGTTCACCCTGGAAGGAAGGAGGCAGTCTTGCCTTGATGTAATACACTATGGCCACGAGCTCTACCATAGCGGAACCATTCAAAGTAATCTCATTTACTTATTTTCAGGGTAATTGAAGGGTGCATCCCACTCTTATTGTTGAAGCCATCTAAGCTCCATTGGGTAATTGAATGATGGTTTTCTTTTAACTAAGGTGCTGTTTATGACTTAAACCCCCATTCATAAATATTATATTTTAGTGGCTAACATAGAGACGCTAATTAGACTTTTGTGGTGTAACTTAAACTAGTTTGGGAATTTTATATGCCAATTTGTTTAATTTGTAATTACTTTCTCCATTTCAAAATCTTGGTTAGTATTATGACATATCAAACCTTATAGGGGCTGTGGGGAAGTTAAGGCGGGGGGGCACCAGCCGTAACAGGATGCGTTGCACACTTCCAGGAACCCCACGTTATTAAAAAGCGGGTTATTATTTTTAAATTTAGTTCACTCAAGGTATAATTCTGTTTTAATATAGCATTCAAACTCTTACTTTTAAAGTGAGGCTGTAGGTAACGCGAGTTAAGGGCAATATTTTTGCGGTTTTTATATCAATATTTTTTTTCACCGCCAAAATAAATAAAATATTGCTTCAGTTCGAACACAGAGTTTAATTTTCTTCACCTGGTGATATCAACAAGCTCTTTCAAGAGCATAGCATAGCATAGCATGGAAAACTTTTTAAATAGAGAGAAAAAGTTGTAATTAAATTCTAGGACAACCTTGACATATATTATATGTTAATTAAAAAGGAAATATTGAAAAGGTGCAGCTAACACATTTTTAATGACGTTTTACAGGAAATGTTGCAGTTCTGAGATCAGTAAAAGTTGAAGATGGTTGAGAATTGTTTTGAAGCTTCAGAAAACTGCCAATCCCGTTAAGTACCGCGGTGTAAAGATTATTTCTCTTCAAGAAGGTGGCGCCCATAAAAGGTCTCTTTTTCAAGTTTGCTTAGCCCCGCATATTTTAAGTGTAATATCAAAGATGATCGATTTTATTTATCGTTGATGATTTATACAAATTTGGATATGCCAACATAGTAAGTAGATATCGTTTGACTAACATGAGCAAATTACTAATTCTAATTTCTAATGGTATTCTGATTCGAAGGCTCAAGGGCACAATGTGTACATATTAACAAAATCGATGACTTTCCCGTCTAATACAGTTGATTACTTTGGCGATGTGATTGCGTCATTAGAACATTTATTTGTATTTTTGTTTCAATTTGAGTAGTATTACTGTTGATGTTTAATGAGTGTTGCATAATAAAAAAAACTCAACAGACACCTGAACTTCTTTAATAGCATGTGCTTCCATCTGTCGGCGCTTTAGGGCAACCATTACACAACCGTAATATACAAACTAGCAAAGACTTTGTTGTTGTTCCTAGACCAGCCGCCAGAGGTTAGGCTGACCTGTTTTAAAGATTTTTCGAGCCGAAATCACGCCACCTGGTCAATCAATGATCAATTATCGGAATAATTCACACTTTTCACGTATAAGAAGCTTGATAGAACTGTTCTTTTGGCGTGTGGTAACATGGTGTGCGTGTTTAAAAATGTGTATTATATGTGGGGGGGGAGATGTTTTCTCCCTCCTTCATCAGCGCTGTACGAAACTTAATTTGAATAATGGTATTCGATAATGGCGCCAGAGTGGTATGGACCCATGTATACATTACTAGGCACATTCTCACAAGGCTACACGAGGTGAAGAAAATAGGAGGAACGTTTTAAATTATCGACCGTAATTACTGAAGAAAAGATAGATATCTATGCCATGTTTATGGAAATCACACAGAAATAAAATAGTAACCTTTAATGTTTTGTTTTAAAAAGTTTAAAATAAAAAATTAGCAATTTTAGAACGTTATTTTATCATATTATGTTAAAATTTATTAAAATCCGGTGGTAAGCCAAACAAAACCATGAAAGAGGGAAATAAAGGCTTTTAAATTTCCACTACATCATGTACATATTTGCGTCAGTTTTTTTAATCAAACTTAATTTTATCAACAAAAAACTTGTATAGCATTTACGATTTAACATCGAAGAAGTTTATTATTTTCAACTTTAGCTTATCCATTAATTCTATATCTCTTAAAACATGTCTCCAACGCCTTTTTATATGCTAGGAGTTTTATTTATGCTATCACTTTTGTTGTGAGTTTATTACATAGAGTTTATTACATACATTTTAATTCCTTTTTTCCTCGTCTTTGGCAAGGAAAGAGAATGTTTTACGGTGTACACATTTTACGGGTTGTCAACAAATAATGGATGTCACTAATTAAATTTTGTGTCGTCATTATCTTTATACATGGCAAAAATTAACAAAAATAAAAAAATGTTAATGTTTTTTTCTATTTTAATATTATATAATTATATAAATATAAATAAGAACGTATAGGCCTATGTATTTGTCCAGAAAAAGATTAGCCACTTCTGGATGAGCTAGAAAAACTAAAACTTTGCAGGATGGTTGAGGGATTACCCCATTTAAAAAGAAAAGTCTTAAAATGGGTCATTTCACAATGGTTCACTGGGAATCTGGGGGTCTACGGTTTTTATATATACGAGTATATGAAAAGTATATTAGGAGAAGTAGGTAGAATAGAAATTTGTCATGTGGGTGGAGGTACTGCTCAAAATAATCAAACAGATCTTAAAATTTAAGTTTTCAAAGTTGGAGTTGATGGTGATTTCAAAACATTCAAAGCACATAGAAACAACAATTTACAAGGGTGATAAAAAAATTAAATTAGGGTGAAAGGTAAATTGAGACCACTTAAAATAATTAACAGAAATGTCTCAATATTGTAAATGGGACCACGGGAAATGAGAAGGGTCAGGGAAAAGCCACTTTTAGGTGTGGTATAAAATTTAAATTTGGAAAGCAGATTTCCGATAGAAGAACCTCTTCAGAAAACCAAATAAAAATAAACACTTCCAAGGGGGAATTTGTGAAATGATTGAGGGGGTAGGGAGGTGATGAACATTTCTTAAACTAGTTCAAACACCTACTTCTTTGGGTGGTAGAGAATTCAAAATTGATAACGGGGATTAGGGTCTGTTCCAAATAGACAAAAAAAAAGTATGAAGATTTAATGTTTCAAAATGCATTCTGGAAGTTAGGTGAAGGGTCGGGTGAGGGAGTTTGGTTTCATTATCTTGTGAAAAAATGAAGAAGACATGTCCACCACATTTACGTTATACCACATCATCAAAAATGTTGATTTCAAATTAGGTTGATCCCAGCGTTTAAAATTGTGAGCCCTATTCGAGCCAGAAGCCTACATAGAAGCCGGTATCGAGCTTTGCTCGAAAAACGAGGAGCTAAATATGGAGATCATCTTCTGCACACTCATGCTGGCTCAGTCACATTATAATCTTAAGGGGGTTCAGGAGGCCTCTTCTGCACACTCATGCTGGCTCAGTCAAGTTATAATCTTAAGGAGGTTCAGGAGCCCTCTTCTGCACACTCATGCTGGCTCAGTCACGCTATAATCTTAAGGAGGTTCAGGAGCCCTCTTCTGCACACTCATGCTGGCTCAGCCACGCTATAATGTTAAGGAGGTTCAGGAGCCCCCTTTTGCACACTCATGGTGGCTCAGTCACGCTATAATCTTAAGGAGGTTCCGGAGCCCTCTTTTGCACACTCATGCTGGCTCAGCCACGCTATAATATTAAGGAGGTTCAGGAGCCCTCTTCTGCACACTCATGCTGGCTCAGCCACGCTATAATTTAAGGAGGTTCAGGAGCCCTCTTCTGCACACTCATGCTGGCTCAGCCCCGCTATAATCTTAAGGAGTTTCAGGAGCTTTCTTCCACAAATCAAAGAGTTTTCTTAACATTACAAGGAGAACAATACGATCAGTTGGAAAGTAATTAATTACATAATCATAGCTTTATGATATCATTGAAAAACTGAATTAACAAAATCTAAGATTATAAGAAAAAAGTAAATCTCTGATAAGAACTGTCATCCCTAACTGCGTCTTCGGGTTTAGCTGGTTGCATCATTCGAAGTGTGGTCTCCCGGTGACGTTTGTGGCTATGCACTGTGGTGGGTGGGCTTTGTCGGAGCGGCGGATGTATATCATCTCGTGGAACGGCGATGACGAGGACCAGCCGATGGTGATAGTTGAGGGGTATAAGGAGGGAGTCCCGGCAACACGTGTGTCACGGTGGGCGGTAGGAAGTAGTCCCGGCAACGTGAGTCGCGGTGGGAGGTAGGAAGTAGTCCCGGCAACGTGAGTCGCAGTGGGAGGTAGGAAGTAGTCCCGGCAACGTGAGTCGCGGTGGGAGGTAGGAAGTAGTCCCGGCAACGTGAGTCGTGGTGGGAGGTAGGAACGGCGGAAAGAGTCTCAACAAAATCGCTCTTACAAAAAAGTTCTCTTTGGTGCTGATTATAGAGGTGGAAGCGTTACGGACGGCTTAGAGAACATAGACTGTGGGCTGGTCCAGGAAGTAAGGAGGATGGTTGTAGCGGCCGGTGCAAGTGTGGAGGAAAGATACAAGGGCCGACTGAACAGTGAGGCACAACAAAGTTATGAGCTTGATCAAAAATTTAAAAGAAATAATAAAATATTTGAAATTCGAATGATGAGTGGCGACTTAAAGAACTTCAAATGTATAGAAGATGCAGAACATTTGCTTATTTAAATTTCTTTTCAGAGCAAACATAAAATTCGTATGGAGAATTTGGGGGCGATAGGGAGGAGAGAAGATTCACTGAGTATTCAAAGTAAGAGGACATTGTAACTTTTATGACATTTCCATTCAAATAAATGTAAATGGAGCATGTGAAAGAACTCCAGTGGCGGCTCGTAGCTAAAATTAGTGGGGGTGCTGCTCCAGAAAATGTTTAGCCTTTGTTTTAAAATTGTGTAAAAGAAAAAAAAAACATGTAAAAAAATAAAATTTATTCAGGAACTTTATAAAATCCTAACAAAAAAACAACACATTTTTTACTTACTTTAACTTAAATTCTTACAGTTCAAGCTTGATCTATTCATTTAAAAATGAAATCCATTCTTCCTGTTTTAATTTGCGGCAAAAAGCTCAATAATTTTCTCCTTTATTTCTGGATGACAATTGAGGAAATTTTTCTCCATTGAAAGTATTGCAAGCGCATCTAGTCTTTCTGTTAAATAAAATAACCTAAAAAAATGAATCAAATAGAATAGCTGAAAGCAGATTAGTAATCTAATTCTACACTCTTCTACACTTTTATCACATTCAAGAATATGATACACGGTTTTTAAGCACAGCACACGCTGAGTAGAAAAAAATTCCTTCCACCATCACGCCAGATCCGGCACTGCGAGAGCAATAGTGCTCTCTCTACCTGGTAGTCCCGCTTTCCTCCTCACCCCATCCTACGTGCACATGCGCACAACAGTCAAACACCACGTCGCTGGCACTGTGAAGCGCACAGTTCCATACAAAGATTTTTGTATTTTTTTCACAAACTGGGGGATGGCTACTGAAGTACTGACATAAAGCTTAAGGAATATATATTGTAATACAAAAATAAAGATAGAATTAAAGAAAAAAGGACTCATTAGTCATTATAGTAAATGTTATCGATAATATCAAATGGTAATAAGGGGGTGCTGCAATTCCGCAATGCCTATACACGAGCCATCATTGAAGAGCTCACTTCAAAAATAAAGAATAAGTTAAAAAGATACGAATAAAGTTGAAGAATAACTATTGAAGATGTTCTTGAAAGTAGAGTCTACTGATATAAAAGACTTATTTCTGGTGGTTGTTATATGCCACCATTATTCATATTTACCTACTTGTGTGAATCAACATTTTCAACTATGAACACGATAAAAACAAAACATCGAAACCGAATAACTGACGATCATTTGTTGAGGATATCAGTGGCATCGTATGACTTGCAACATGAGCAATTCATTACTGGTCTGCCCTGTTATGTGTGTGGAAATCATTAAAACTTTGGTGTTATATTTGTATTTTCTGGATATATCTTTATTTTTCATTTATTTTTATAGTTTCTGGGCAATAGAAAAACCATTGAAAAAATCCCTTTCCTTTTTGTAGTATCTATCGATACTCTTGCCCGAATTGTATTGCTTGGTTTGATAATTTATTAGTCGACCGCACTATGACTCTATCTTATAAGCGGCGCCATGAGGCAGTTTAAAGCAAAATATACTTTTAAAAGCCGATCCAAATGCCCATTCTTAAGTAAGTAAATGGCAATGGGATTTTCGGACAGGCAGTGTCAGTTTTGTCAAATGTAAACAAATGGTTGTTTTTAAGAATATTTCTTTCTCGCTACCTGTTTTCGGACTATACACACTTCACTAATGTGTTAGGGAGGAGGTTATAATTGAGGAAATGTACCGATAGTTGTGTTTAGGGGGAGTGATAGATTATTTAATTAAAAAAAAAACCTTTGGAATCAACCCTTAGCTTCGTGGTGAATCATTTAGGGAAAAAACACCTTATCCTATTTTTGAACCAGAAAACCAGACTAAATGAGCTCACCATTGCCGGTTTTAAATTAATAAGTGTTGATACATAAGAAGTGGCTAGAAAATGTTATGTTATAGCTATCATAACAAAAATATATTAAAAACTCAAACTATTTTTATGGGTGATATAGTTTTTTCAACTTTGATAGACTAAATACTACAAACCAAAAGTTATAACTACACACAAACTTGAGGTAAGCCTCTTTTCGGAACAGTCCTCTACCTGTCTCACAAGGAGGAGAACCTAATAAATCTTGTGCTGATCATAGAAATAGGTGGGCAGAAGGCAAAGTACTTTGGAGACTACCCACTCAACTTAGTCCAGTGAGTGTCCTTTCTAATAAAAATAAAAACAACAGTCAAACAATAGACTTATTACTGCTAGGGAACCTATAAATAACCATTGCCCTTGTCCCTGACGTGACGTCACTTGGCCTTCTGCACCTGTGCACATCTGTACTATAGTATGACTATGGTGGGAAGAAACTTTTAGAGAATACAATAATGATAGCACTTTACAGTAGTGTCTATAAAATCTGTCAAAAAGTGTCAGTAGCAGATCTCACGACTTGACATATATGACATATGGAATATTTTTAGTGGCGTATGTACCTGGCTAAAAAGTCCATTAATATAATAAGCGGATTGTAAAAAGCACACCACATGTGTAATCCCTCCACCAGCAGGCCATGACCACACTAAAGACAAAAAGGTGTTACGGATTGCAGTATACTTTACCTTTTCACCGTGTTTCAATAGCAGTAGGGGTTGAGGAAGATACATTTAGGAAGAAGTGTACCTTTAGGAAGGTGTTGACTAAGCTGGAATTAAGAAGATATATATATATATATATATATACCTTTATGGACGAGTTGACTAGGATTGATTTTTAAAAAAATGTACCCGCACTCCCACGAAGGAAGAGTGCTAGACCACATAGGGAAAAACACATTCTTAAAACCCACCCGACTTCACATCACCGGCAAACATGTTCAAAGGAGTTTAGTTTTTATTACACACGCCTACCGATATTTTTATCTGCTCTGTTACCTTACACTTGGTGCGCAGTCTAGAAGTAATACGTCTATTATCTATCAAACACTTCGAATATACACCTACTCTTGTTTCTTTTAAGTGTAGAATATGTGTAAAAATGAAATGGGTTTATTACAAAACAGAGCTGTTCCTTTTAGAAAAACCTAGAATAAAAAGCATGTTAAGAGCCTGATGTAATATCCCATTTGTCTAACATAAAATTGCCATGACATAAATTGGAATATACCTGTGCTGCCCGATTTGGCGAAAAAAGAAAAACCGTTTAAAAGGGGATTTTTTATATCTTCCTCTGATCTCGTAACCATTAATAAAACATAACTAAATACTAGGCTACCGTTATGTGTTACGATCAAAGATATAAAAGATATTATTTTTTTAGTCTAGGTGAGAGTGGGAGATATATATTTTCCATCCCATCCCTTTGTCCTGAAGGTAAAAATAAATACACCACAATATAAATTAAGGTGATGCCAATTTATCTTTGAACGTGGGATCATAAATTTTACTCTCAAAAGTTTCGTTATCGGACACGAGCATTAAATAGTATGTCTCTTCCTTTTGTTCAGTATTATTTTATTGGGGTTATAAATCTGCAATGAACTGTCGAGGTGTTATTTTGAGGAGTGGCACACCTTATGTGAGGTGGGGTGTGATAGGGCAGTTGCCCCCCTTCCCGTATGTAATAAATAAAAAAAAAATTGCTAGAAAAGGAATGTTCCAAACAGCTTATAGATAAATCCAATTTTAAAACATTTGCCAGACTAGGAGCATACCAAATGGCTTCAAGAGATACGTATATTCAAAAAATCTTCTGGAAAAGACCATTCTAAATAACTTATCGGGAATCCATTTTTCAAAAAATTTCCCGATAAGTACTACTCCGAAAATCTTTTAGACAATTTTTTTTTTAAATATTCACAAGAACCCTCCCGAATAGCTTCTGGGGGTATCAATTTTTCTTGCAGCATTTTCCTGGGTAAGATCCTTGGACACCTTTTGTTTAGAGGACAAAACTATCTATCTTTCTGACTGTCCTCTTCCTCACTAAACGAATATGGTTCCGCCACCACTGATTATTATCTTCGAGTAAAACAATAAAAGTGTCCCGGTTTGCGAGGATAAAATCATGATAATCCTACCATTATACAAGCTAAATGTGGCCCAAAAGCTAAAAATTGGAAAAAGTACTGGAAAATTAGCTTTGAGACACTAAACTTAGGTCACTTACATTATTGAAAGCGCTGCTCTTGGCTACAATAAAAAAGAATTGAAATGGGTTGGTTTTAGTAGTCATAAATTGCGTTCGCTTCCTCAGATATTTTATTCTGAAGACCACTTATTTTTTAGCGCCACGTCTTACTTAATGTTCGGGTTATATGCTTATGTACTAATTACACTAATGCCATTATAGTACAGTCAAATGAGAAAAAAAATATTAATCGGTAAATATCTGAATGTTTGGTGTACATGCTTATTACGGATTCCCATTGAACATACTGAAAGTCTCCATTAAAATCTGTTGCGCTCGAGCCACCATCTTGTAAAAAAGGTACACTTTTTAGTTTTTAGCTTATATCTCGGCAACTATAAATAACACGAAAAAATAGTTCAGATATAAAATATAGCTTATTAAATAGCCTATAAAAAGTCTATTGCCATTTTATTTTGTATCTCCAATACTTCAGCTGTAATCCGTAATCGAATAGAGAAGAAAGTCTCCTGAGCTCTTGGAACTGTTGTGAAAATGGCTTTTTGCAGTTTCATGACCTGTAAAGATTATTAATAAATGACAAATCGTTAAATTCATTGAAAATTGTGCTAGTATTTCTTAGATTTGTGAAAGTTCGTATATTATTACCAATTAAAATCGTTGCATGCCACTCGTACTAGGTGTAGCATTGTCCGAAGCCCAATCATCTGATGGAAATGGTTCATCGGGGTTGGCATCGTCGAAATCATCGTATTCAAGTTGGCTGTGAGGCACGTTGAAAAATTCCTCATAAAACTACCTCTCAATAGAGCTCTTGTCTTCAATGTCGAGATTTATGTTCGAGTTCAAACCCGTGATACCTTGGCAATATCCACAAATCGCTGCGCATTTTAGTCCGGCTTTCCGGCATCCACAAGATGAGGTACATCCCTTTTTACAATTGTATGAGAGTAATGAGAGCACGGAATCTGGAGGCATGTGCAAACAAAATATAATCCTGAATCCTTTCATGTGATTGCGAGAGACGCGAAGAGTAAATTTTTCACTCACTTTTCCCCCTTTCCTGGTTTCGTGAAGTAAATATCTCTTTCCTTCGAAGCCAATGCAGTTAGTAGAACGAGGAGATCAATATTAAAATTGTAATGTATTCAAACCCGCCCCCTACCATAGTTTCAATGTTTTGTTATAAATATCAACGTTTATTTTCAGGGACACGCTGTACAGATTGTCGATGCAAGGTCTGGTGACGCTGGAAAAAGCGTCGTGGCCGGCGCCGGCGGACAAAGCGACGCTGTGCCAGGACAAGGGTCAGACAGAGCGCAACTGTCACAACTTCGTCAAGGTGCTGCAGAGCGTGGGGAAACGGTTGTTCGCGTGTGGGACCAACGCCTTCTCGCCGCAATGTTCATGGCGCGAGGTCAGTACCCTTTCACGAGAAGAGTGGTGCCATCTTCACTAGTTTACTCGAGAAGAGTGGTGCCATCTTCACTAGTTTACCCGAGAATAGTTGTGCCATCTTCACTAGCTTACCCCAGAATATTTGTGCCATCTTCACTAGTTTACCCGAGAATAGTGGTGCCATCTTCACTAGCTTACCCCAGAATATTTGTGCCATCTTCACTAGTTTACCCCAGAATAGTTGTGCCATCTTCACTAGTTTACCTGAGAAGAGTGGTGCCATCTTCACTAGATTACCTGAGAAGAGTGGTGCCATCTTCACTAGTTTACCTGAGAAGAGTGGTGCCATCTTCACTAGTTTACTCGAGAAGAGTAGTGCCATATTCACTAGTTTACCCGAGAATAGTGGTGCCATCTTCACTAGCTTACCCCAGAATAGTTGTGCCATCTTCACTAGTTTACCTGAGAAGAGTGGTGCCATCTTCACTAGTTTACCTGAGAAGAGTGGTGCCATCTTCACTAGTTTACCTGAGAAGAGTGGTGCCATCTTCACTAGATTACCTGAGAAGAGTGGTGCCATCTTCACTAGTTTAACCCGAGAAGAGTGGTGCCATCTTCACTAGTTTACCCGAGAATAGTTGTGCCATCTTCACTAGATTACCCGAGAATAGTTGTGCCATCTTCTGTAGTTTACCAAAATCAGGGTGCCACTTAAGTACAATACCTTGCCCAATAAGAGTTGTGCCATCTTAAGTAATTTACCCGAGAAAGGATTGACCAGCTTAAGTAGTTCACATGAGAATTGTTGTGGCATCCTCAGTATCTAAGAAAATTAGGGCGGTGCCATCTTTTGTAGCTTTGTAGAATATGGCTTTGCCACCTACTGCAACTTAGAGTGGTATTATGATGTCATTTTCAGTTTCTTTGTGGAATATTGTTGTTCCATCTACGTTACTTTGACATACTATCTTCAATAGTTGACCAGATTATCACACATTTGACATTTATTTTACAGCATGAATAATAATCACAAGTTCAGATAAAGTGCTAATTTATTTTATTGGCTAGGCCTGTCGAAGTTTCATATGCCTTATAATCCAAGTTAATACTAAGGCAGGCGCAACATCAAGTTCCCCGGCCGTTAATTTATCATTGTGAAAGGGTAATTCCATATTCTCATCGATGATACAATTTCGTCTATGTCGGGAATTGGATATGGGGCCCTTGCCTCAGTAGGCATACACGCTACTGAGCTAAGGTGTTGTACCCTTACAATATAATAAATACATTATATCAGTGTACAAAAAATTACAGTGAAACAAATTTAATAACTTTAATAAAAAAAAATGAGGAAAAACTATAAAAGAGATTATTTAAGTATTTTGAGATCCAAGCGAGTGCACAAGAATGCCCACAGGTTCCACCAATAATTGATTCATTTTTTTTCTGGTTGATATCTTATAAATGTGTACTAAATTACATAAATAACATATTTTCCTCTCTTCAAACAAGCTTTTTAAGTCATTTTCAAACTTGTCTTATAAACATTACATTATTGATTTCACTCAAGAAACATTGAAAGCCACTTCAACATTATGTGATCTACTTCCTCCTCCACAGATTGAGAATGTGAACAACGTGGAAGAATGGGTGAAAGGGGTGGCCAAGTGCCCCTACAGCCCGGAGGCGAATGTCACAGGACTGTTGACCAAGACGGGCCAGTTCTTCGTGGGTAGTCCCATGGACTTCTCTGGTGCAGACCCCGCTATCTACCGCAGCATGAGTCTACCGGGCCAACTCACCCTCCGAACCAACCAGTACAACAGCAAGTGGCTCAATGAGCCGCAATTTGTGGGGTCCTTTGAGACAGCAAACTTTGTTTACTTCCTGTTCCGGGAGAGTGCTGTTGAGTACATCAACTGTGGTAAGGTGAGTCGCCCAACCAAAAACATCATCAACTGTTTCCAGCCTGTGACCGGGTCAGTTTAGTAAATTGACTTTATTTTACTCTATCCTGACATAATTCTTCCTATTTTAATTTCTTACATTCTTCTCCTCTCAATTGAACACTTTCTGTTATATGCTCCCCATATCTTTATTGGCCTCCCTAGTGGTCTTTTTCCTACATACTTCATTTCCATCATTTTATTTAGCATCCTCTACTATCTCACGTATTTCCTGTACCCCTACGCTTTTCTGGATAACTTCATTCCTAATCCTCTTCCTCCTCATGAAAGCTAACATGCTTCTCACAAACTTCATTCCCGTGGCCTCCACTTTCCTAGTCTCTCTTACAATCAGTGTCCATGTTTGTCTGCATGCGTGACAATGGCTACAAAGTACACTCTGTACAACACTTCCTTTCACTCCAAGGGCACTTCTCTTCTCCATAGCAGGTCTCTTACGTACATATAAAACAACTCTCCCTGATGTCCTCTTCTTATTAGATCCTTTCTACTTCCACCTTTCACTTCACTCAAGCTTCCAAACTATTTTAAGTTCGGTACTTTTCTCAGCACTACTCCATACAACTTTATAGCTTTATTGGGCATCACCCTCGTTCTTATCATTACCATCACTTCACAATTTGCCATGCTCAACCATCTTTAAAAATTTTGAGAAGCATAATACATTTATCACAGTTAACACATGATATTTATGATACCCACATTTGTGGTCGCATGATCTAATGTGTTAATCTCGTGTTGGACTGTATTCCTGGTGACAGGCAGTTCAGGTCATGAATTCCTGTTGAGTGCACTGAGTATTTTTTCCTAAATGGGTTTTTCAATATGCTCCCATGAACATGTGGTTATATTTACTCTAAAATTCAACCTCCCTCAATCCTAGCCCCATTAGTGTAATTAATCTTTGTGTATAGCCAGAATGGGTACTAAGATGTGATGACTTTTTAAAATAAAATATTCTCTTGAACCTAAACAGATCAATTTAAAACAAAAATATATTGCGAGAGACTTCACTTTAAAAAGCCATTCAGTGCCAGTGTACCTTTTTTTTATATCTCTTGTTATATTTTATCAATACAACAAATTATGTAAGATAAATTGGCTATGCATATTGTTTAATAGCCTATAGTGTTAACTATGAATAAAAAACAAAAAAAATACAAACTAGACAGTTTAATTTATGGAGAATATTCTACTGGGATCTAAACCAATGTCGCTAGTAGATTGTCAACCATGATTGAGTAAACATCTAAAAACTATTGTCATTGGTTGAGGACTAGTTTTAAAATAGTTTCCCTTTTCAGATTGTGTATTCCCGCATTGCGCGCGTATGTAAAAATGACAGTGGAGGACAGCTCATGCTGAAAGACAACTGGACGACGTTTGTGAAGGCCCGGCTCAACTGTTCCATCCCTGGAGAGTATCCGTTTTATTTCAACGAGATTCAGGGCATGTCTTACGTCGAGTCTGAAGAGATGGTGTACGCAACATTCACCACACCAAGGTAACTGGGTTTAATACACATTTGTGTTAAGATGGGGGGGAAAAGGTGAGTTATGGGCAGTATTTTGCAATTTTTATATCAAAACAATTTTTTTGGTATAAATAAATCAAATACTACAGAAGAAACATAGAGTTTAGTTGTATTCACATGTTAATAGTTTGATTTCTAGAATATCTGTCAAGCATATCCTAAAATGTAATGAGAAATTTCTCTTCATTTAAAAAGTTTGTCATCTAATGCCACAATACTCATGACAGATATTCAAGATTTGTGTATATCATCATGTATAGAAAATTAACCTCTTTAGTATTTCCACTGGACCAATATTTTATTTATTTTGGCCAAAATAAGTTATGCCTTAAGAACTGCAAAAAACACTGCCCTTAACTCACCTTCCCTTCCACTCCACCTTAATACATTAAAGCCGTTGTAGAAAAATCCTTTCAGAATATACATAGTTTCATTGTGATTAGCATTAAGGACTGCATATAACCTAAACAGGTGGTAAGACGCACTGCTTAGAAGAAGAAAAAAACATTAATGACATTTTACTAGGGATAGGACCTTCAAATCTTTGAGGGCATTCAATAATCAAGGATTTGAGAAATATTGGATTCAATATTAAATACTTTTACTGAATTCAGTTTTAATCTATGTATGCATGTATGAAAACATTCCCTGCTTGTATGGGGCATTAGTGCTTAGGGGTAGTTTAGCTTGGGCATGGCACGTTATCACATATTTAAACATTTTCTTGATAGAAATAAAATATGTAATTAATGTACAAAATTAAATTCAGATTAGGGATTCTATAGAACTTAAATTGGTTGTCAAGGTGAGCATTAGGATATGGCTGGATGTATGGTATAAAATGTCGGCATTTTCTCTTATTCAGGAACAGTATCCCTGGCTCAGCGATCTGTGCCTTCAACATGTCTGCGATAGAGTCAGCATTCTCAGGGCCATTCAAGCACCAGTCAAGTTCTGGATCTGCATGGGAGCCCCATCACCCTCCTCATAAACGTAATTTCGAGTGTCAGTCAGCCCCCTCCCACTCCCATCAGCTCCTGGACTCCTCCAAGTACCAGCTAATGGACTATGCCGTCCAGCCGACAACAATGCGCCCGCTCTACATTGGGCCGCTTGAGACGCTCACACATATAGCTGTGGACGTTATGGCCACCAACTTGTACAGGTGAGAACAGTTCCTAGCAACAGGGACCATTAATATTTCATCCTCCCGAAGTTGTGATTATTGAACAAAAGTCAATACATATTGCACATAGTATAAGGTACTGAGAATGGAAAAGGAGAGAATATCAGATAGAGTAATGTAGATGCAGTATAGAAGAAAAAAGATAGCAGAAAGTGTGCACTGTACGAAGTTGGGGAGTTGGGAAGTCACATACGTCAGGTTGTTGCCAATTAACCCCAATATATTTGCCTAACTAACATTCCCATTATATTTACAAAAAAAAACAACAACATACTATTCAGCAATTTTTTTGGCTTCTAATTTTAGGTAGTGTATTTTATGATCATCTGGGGGGCGCACAGTGGAATTATTAGATGTCTTTATTTGAGAGTTAAGAAATACTAGTCTACACATTAAGGTTTGTGAAAGTACTTTGTTTAATGTCTTCCTGCCAAATAGGTATCTGTTTTAAAATGATCTTCTAGGTTTTCAAGTAGAAAGTAGGAGATTCATGTTACTTCTTTTAGACCGACCAATGATAAATTGTATTCATCTCTTGAGGCATTTTTGGAAACTTTTTGTAGTTACATACAAGCTACTAATATTACCTTATATACATTACTTTCTCACACATTTTAAATGTTGATTTGTGTTCCCATCAGAAAGATATCAATGCCATATTAATTCTTTTCTTGTGTTTACAAATTACATCCTCTGAATAACTGTGGGTAGTCCATTAAGAGTGGAGATGATGAAGACAAGATTTATTTCCAAAAGAGCTATATGCAAATTAGATTAATTTATAAATACTAATTTTATGAACCATATTTTTCTAAAGAGTCTTAAAACAACTAATATATTATTATTAGTATTAGATGTTCTGTCTTACAACAGGTAAATTTCTTGTCAGTGAAACTTAGACTTCCAATGCGCCCTGCCCTGTCCTATGCCTCTTCCTTCAGCTCCCAGAATTTTCCTCATTACTTCAAGTCATCTAGTATTTGAATCCTATTATAAAGGAAAGTGTAAAACTAGCACATTTTATTATTTATAGATTTACTTACTAACGATAAGAAAAAATTAACTTTGTTTTTTGCCTGGAAAACCTGGAAAAACCAGGGAATCTTGGTATCAACTTTGAAAAATAAAATTAATTAATTGGTTTAATATTTATTATTGTGTATGTTTTGACTGAATATATGAAATGTTGTATTTTCTTTCTTTGGTACAACTAATAATGATCTTTCAAAGATAGCTTTTGAAAAATAAGAGTCAGCTAGAACAATTTTATTTATAAGTGAAAAATACCTTTTGTGCATGTATGCATTTCTTAAACATATCTTTATTGAAATATTTTTAGATGGTGGATTTAATATTGCCTATACATTTAAATCTGAATGATTTTGAATGACTTGAATATTTCCTGTTATTATATTTTGAGTATCATATAATAATTATTGGCTGATTTACATCTGAATATATCTCATACATAGTTATAATATGGATAGCCCATATCAAATATTGGTTTACTGTTAACACGAAAGATTGGCTTTTAGTTTGTTTTTACAGCACTGATTAGTGTTTCATTAATAATATTTTTGGATATATTGTCAAAACAAAATAAAATAAGTTATCTATCTAATGTTATAATACTAGATGTTTTAGTTTATACATTGACATTTTTTGTTTTTTATACACAGGAAATTCAGACTTAACATGACTATTGTCATTAGATTTTAATATTGATATTTTCTCCAATTTTAACATGATTTACCAAGATCATAATGATGTAGCTTGCAGGCAGTGTTCCTATAAAAGTAGGTTATGAAACCTGACATAATACTAGGGTAGATTGTGAGAGCTCCATTTCACCTCTTGTCCATTTTTCTTGCACTACCTTATTGGGAATTCTTTGTAATATCTTTTAGAAAATATTGCAAGTTAATAATGTTTGTGTGTAGCGATCAACATGTGCTCTACGTAGCAACTGTCGATGGATTGGTGAAGAAGATCTCAGTAATCACACGAACACAGGAAACATGTGTGGTCGAAGTTTGGAAGCCATATCCTGGAGAGACAGTAGTTCCTATTCACACACTGCGTTATCATAAATCCACGGTGAGATTATAAAATAAAATCCATTAAGAACTCACATAGACAAATAATCTGAACGATCACTGAGAAATGGTGACAAATAACATGGGTGAAAACCAATCAATTTATATTTTATTTCTATAGTCCTTTGATACTCTTATAAATAAGTTTACAATCAAAATTTTCTTATTCTTTTATCATTTAGGATTATTAAACACTCAGTCACTTTTGTATTGTTTGGTTTTAATTAAAGAGATGATTGAATAAATGCCCAGACCTGTACCAAATAGGTCCAGGTAGAATTAAAAGAATAAAACAAATATTTGTATACTTACTATATAGTTAGATAAAAGTAACTAAAAAAGAAACAGCATGGAAATAAAGCAATCCCTATATTACCATATTTATGCCAAAAACAAGTCTAACATTCCTAGAAAAAGTCTTTGAATTTTTTAATCTTTCTTGGGGTCAAAGGAAATGTTTTGTTTGTTTCTAAGAGCCTCGAATATGTATTTAATGTGTGTGTGCAGATATTTACTAGGTTTTTACCACATGCTAAGTATTTCCTAATATTGAAATTACCTTGTCTAGGAGTCTGTGTATGTGGGCACAGAAGACAGTTTGATGCGGATTCCAGCGCAACATTGTAATCGTCACAAGAGCAGAATGTCGTGCCTGAATGCAATGGACCCTTACTGTGGTTGGAACGAGCTGAAGGAGGAATGTACGACAGCTCCTAACCACAATCCTCTCGCCAAGTACTGGCTTCAAACGGTGACACAGTGTCCGGTGCTTACAGATCCAGGTAGGATCTATTGATATAATTAGAAGCTGACTGCTAAGAAATATGTGTGCTCACAATTTTACAGCTTAATACTTTTAATACCGGATTGTTTTTATCGAGTTTGTCCTGCAGTTTTTTTATAAGGATATTAAGGTATGGTTACCAGATTATAAAACTTTTTGTTATGTGTAGAGAAGTTACTTTGTTAGAAAAGATAATTTTTAATTCATAGAAAGCTCTCTTGCTGAAAATATATTTTCATTGATTGGTTGTGCATAAAACCTTTCATTGAATTATTTAAAGATACTTTGAGTTTGGACTGAACTATCTATTATTTTGAGTCATATTTATCTCAAAGCTTTGTCAAAATATTTTGAATAACTCCACTTTAAACTAACTGGTATCTTATTTAAAATTATACATTGTCAAATTTTAAACACAAAAAGTATTATATGTTTTATATATAAACTTTATAGATGAATGATAAGTGCTAAACATGTCGGTATATTAATTTTACTTTCATTTAACCTAGTATTTTATTTCAAATAATGGTATCTTGAGTGGTAACATGATTTAACCCAGTGATTTATTCCAAACAACAGTATAATTCAATATCTTAAAAGTTTTAAAATTGATAGCATCAACAAAACCACAATTTAAATATTACATATTATTAATTAATACACCATAAATTATCTTGAACATTTGAATTTATTGTTATTTTGTGGATCTTCAGTTTGGGAATTTTGCTCTTTTTTTCTAACATTTTCAATTGAATATAGACATATTGACTCTAATTTTTTAATTGTTTATTTTTCTTGATTCTAATTTGAGAGGTTGAGATTAGATTACTGGGGTAGGTTTTCCCCAAAACCATCCGAGATCCTGCCGACATGAATGCTGATGCAATACTTTCATATCTACCCTATTCATTAATCCTTATCCCTTAGATTAAATATTTAAAGAAAAAAATGACCAACACACTAACACTAAAAGTGCTATTAATGTATGTTCTATAGTTGATGGAGGTTGGAGCAGTTGGTCCTCCTGGTTCCCTTGCTCCCACCAAGGCGAGGCTGCATCTGAAGATGACCAGTGCAGCTGTCGTAATAGGCAATGCAACAACCCCCCTCCTCAGAATGGCGGGAAGGGATGCACCGGTATCTCCATGTCTGTCACCAATTGCACGGTGCACGGTGCTTGGACCAGTTGGTCTGCATGGTCTGCGTGTTCGCAGACATGCGGTATGGCGGTGAAAACTAGACGGCGGACATGTGGCAACCCTGCACCAGCGCATGGTGGAAGAGTGTGTGTAGGGCAGGACAGGAACGAGATATACTGTACCTCCAACCCCCCTTGTCCAGGTGAACAAATTACTCTCTTTGTTGTTTTCAGTCTACACATATTTGTAAATATGCTCAAGTGAAATGAGAGTTGATTTTGAGTCGTTTAAAGGTCACCTTATACACTTTTACTAATAGTATATTGCTGGTAACAATATACATGATAAACTGCTGGGTATTTCATTCTCTTTTTATGGTTTGAAACATGCCTCGCTACTATCATGGAAGAAACACAAAACTAAACCCACACTTTTTCATAAAGTCATAATGCAGTGTGAAATAAAATTAATTAAGAAATGTATTTTGGACATAGATTAGAGACCAAAGACTTAGTGACTCTCCCATATAAGAATAAACTGTAGAATTTATAAAACATATTAGTTCATGCGCACATGCTGTTTTGCCACTAAGCACCTCTTAACATTTCATGTCTTGTGGAGGGTAATTATTTGGGCTTTAATTAAGTAAAACTTATGATAAAATAAAATAAAAAAGTCATGGATTTGAGTAAAAAAAAATCAGTCACATTAATATAAAACTAGAAGAAGAAGGCTAAAGCGAGTAATGAAGTTCCTCTACCTATAAAGGTGACCTGGTGGTCTAGGGGTAAGGTGTTAGACTTCCGTGCTGGCGGCCGGGGTTCAATCCTCGGTCCTGGTATGGATTTATCTGATTACCAAACCCTTCCTTCACCTCTGACAAGACATATTGTGAATGTGGGGAATGCCAGGCCTCCACCGTGGTTCGGATTCCACGTTAAACTGTAGGTCCTTCATTTCATCTCACATTCACCCTACCATTACACATTAGCGTAAGTGTGTATAACCCGAACGGATAGTAAGACGCGGTGCTAATAATAATAATAATAATAATAATAATAATAATAATAATAATTATTATAATAATACCTATAAAGTAAAATATCCAAAGATAACCTAAGCCATTACTAGCATAAACTAGCATAAATTTGGAAATCAGAAAAAGGTTCCTGAAAGCATAAGTATAGAGGGTTGTTTTTTTATGAATGTGAAACATGTACCATTGGCGCAAATGAAAGTGCAGTGGAACTTGGATAATTTGAACTTCAAGGGACCAGGGAAAAATTCAAATTTTCCAAAAAATTGAATTCAATAAGTTTCTTAAAAGGAATTCCGTTTTCATCACCACCTTTTTTAGCCAAACCTAATGATCTATGGGAGTGTGGCTTGGAGAGCGACATCCCAGTACACACACGCACACGCACATGCACACGCAAACGCACATGCACATGCACACACATACAAGTTTCATGTCACAAGAATACTGCTACAAGTGAATCACCCAGAACAGTGCACGTAATGGCTCGAGAGATTCAACCTTGACTAACAGAGTACAGAACTGTATGTGTAAACAAAGATGTATGGGTGAGCAGGTGAGGGGGAGGGGCGTGAGGAAGGGTACTGACCCATAAATAGAGCAACATGGCGCCGCAACTAGAAGTAGGAAAACAAAACTGAACAGTATATTACAACTTATGAAAAGTTTGAATTAACCAAAACAAAATTCGAACTATCCACGATTTTTTAACATGGTTTTAATACAAAATTCATGGGACTGGGTGTGAAATTCAAACTAAAGACCATCTAGAATTATGGAAGTTTGAATTAGTCAGGTTCCACTGTAGAGTACGAGAAGCATTTGAAACGGGGAGCTACAGAAGAATGTTGAAAATATCATGGCTATGTGAAATAAAATACATAAGTGCTAAGAAAAGCAAATGAAGAAAGGAAACTTTGGAAAGGTATAGAGTAAAGAAAAGTTAACATGGCAGACCATGTACTGAGACATTATAGTCTTGCGAAGATAATTATAAAAGGATATGTGGAGGTGAGAAACTCAAGAGGGACATCAAGACAAAAAACATGAATCGGTTAGTGGTCAATGTTGGAAGAATAAGGTACAAAGATGTAAACAAATTGGCTCATGATAGGCAAAAATAGAGAGATGCTAGCATCAAAACATTTAAAAGAAACGATAAAAAAATTGTAAATGTTTAAGATTTGGCACATCTAAACTTTTCTATAATGAGAGTGAGAGTCATAGTTGGAATTTCATAGCTATTCAGGAACGGCTAGCCCTTATATTAAAATGAAGATATTTTACTGGATGCTCAGCTGTATTTACATTCCTACACTAACAAGTTAGTTTTTGGTCGACTTTTAGCTTGCCCTACCCACCAATTTTTTAAATCGATTTCATTTATAATATTTACCAAATAGTTTTGAGTTAAACACTGTTAACCTATAGAGCTAATATAAATAAGAAAACTTTTACCTCCTCGTCCTTCATTTTACTCTCTCCACCACCTTAGTAAATACTGGATCTGCCAATTTAAGGACTGACCACTAATGTTATTTATGTAGTACTAAAATAATTGTTATTCTGTGTAGCTTTGACGCCTCCCCCTCGAGACGGTGGGTGGAGCTCGTGGGATCCATGGGAAGAATGCTCAGCCCCATGTGGTGGCGGGTACCGGGTGCGAAGACGAAGGTGCGACAATCCTGCCCCCCAACATGGTGGGCAGGAGTGTCAGGGCTGCCACCTCGACTACGAGCAGTGCAACACTCATGTCTGTGCAGAGACCAAGCGACTCTCTGCCTGGACACCCTGGTTGACAGTGAACGTGTCTGCAAATGGTGGAGGTTCTACTGAGAGGAGGTTCCGGTTCTCGTGCCGTGCACCTGTTAGCGATCCTGCACTCATAAAGATCACTCAAGCCAAAGAGGAGGAGAGGTTTTGTCATCCGGACGGGTCATGTATGAGGAGTGGTAAGTTTGCTATGCGGTACTTTTATGAATCATATATATATATATATATTTTAGTAAATAAGAGGACCTACACTGACATTTACTTGGAGGGAGGATGGAAAATCACTATAAAAATATCCTTATCACATCCAGTAGGGTTGGACCTTTACTTTCAGAATCAGTCAAATGGATTTAGAGTAAGCCAAGCTTACTTTTTGTATGTAATTTTCTTGATTCTTCTATATTTATTGTTATGTGATTGCTTACTACACAAAATATAACAGAATATAAAACATGTATAAGCACAGAAAAACCTTTGATCGATTCAGATTGACTATAAAATAGGTAAAACAAGAAGTATTTTGCTGACAAGATTAAAACAATTGATGAAATAAAATAATCACTAAATTAAACAAATTGAATCAAACCAAATATAAGTATTTAGTACTAAAAATATTGCTTAATTTTATGATAATTTTCTGTGATTTGAAAATTGTTTACATTTTTAAATTTTATATCATGCGCTGAAGATTAAATTTTGTGTATTTCAAAGTGTGAATAGTTACTTTCCTAAGTTATTTGTTTTCTATTATTATAATAGTCTTTCTTTTAACATTTCACCCCCCCACCCCACCCCTTGTTAGCATCATGACTTACTCTCTGTTCGGGTTAAACGCCTACCATTTAATTAGTAAATGGAAATACCCATTCATATTTTTGTTTGGGGTAAACACTTACAATTTTATTAAAAAGTGGAAATATCCATTTATATTTCATATAATGTTCATAGTCTTTCAAAGACTGAACAGATAGATTATTTGTAGTGTCAGTTTGTTAACTTAAAGGTGAAACTGTGTCCCTTTATGTTTTTATGAAATATTTTGATTGTGAAACATTAAACAGGTCGAGGGGAATCTGACGATGTTTGGTCAGATTGGTCCAACTGGTCTTCCTGCTCGGTGGAATGCGGAGGCGGGCACCAACACAAGACACGTAACTGTGAGGGTCGGGTAGAAGACTGCGAGGGACCATCACGCATGTCTCGAGGTTGCAACACACATAAGTGTAAAGGTGAGTGACTTGACAATCTCCTTAACCTGTTGCCAACCTAATTACTAAACCTCTGTTTATTTTGCTCATTTATGATGACAATATGCTTCTGAAGAAAACGTTTTTTCACTTTTGAGATACTTAATTTTATATATATTTTATTATATTCGGAAGAAGGTATAGGAAAGGTGGATAGAAACATATAAAAGGGGGACAAACACAATATATATATATATATATATGGATTGTATGTTACACAATCATCTTATAATTTCAATAGAACAAAACCTTTTTAGAGGAATTGGGGTGGCAAGGATTTTATCTAAGGAGCAACCATTACCTGTATGTTTTGTGGCATTGGTGTTATATATGAACTGTATTTCACTTTTTCATTGTGCAGGTCATATTGTGTTTGTTCTTTTTATTTGTTCCAAGTCTTATATATTTTACCTTCTGCCATATTTAATATAAGGTAAAATAATATGCAAGTTATAGGGTAGAAAGCCAACATGAAAGTATTGTTGGGTTAGGCTTTGATATAATTAAATAAAAACTTCTCCTTTCATTCTCCTCATATCCCCATACAAAATTACTGAGGTCTACAGTTTTCTCTTAAGTGTGTAGGCCTTGCCCATCCATCCTCCTTTCATGTTTAATGTTATACATCCATTTGGCACCATTTCTCCCTTGTTTATATATTCTCACAAGGGATTCAATTTACAAGTTAGTGCGCTTATCTGACATAATGTTGGAATATGCCGAAAATGCACGTTCACTGTCAACATTAGACACTGGAATCCAAATTGATCTTATACTGTTGATGGCAAACTCTTCATGGTCTTCTTTCAGTCCACACAATATGTCCAGAATGTCAACTGTTTTACTATTGCTTTGCAAAGCTCTCACTTGTGCTGCAACACACAGTATCCGCTTTGAAAATTAATTTCAGAGCAGGATTTTAAAAATGGTATTTTCCGAGCTGTCCCAATCGAGCGAATGTCAAAAAAGAGTACCAATGTTTTCAAAAAATGTTTTGGATGCGTCTGACTGATGGAGTGAATTCAGCTTTATAAGGCACTGCCGTCCTAAAGATTGAAACTGACTTTTGACATTTGATTGTTTTAGAGTTGGAAGCATTTTCAATTTTTCTTGTGTTTTTTCTTCGTAGTTCATGTCAGAAATCAGTTTAAAATTACTTTGTAGCTTTGTCACTTTACCATACAACTTATGACTGAAGGCATAGGTAGAACCTTCGAGTATAGTAATTAATTCCACCAATAATTGGCGAATTATTCAGAACAGTGATCAATTAAAAATGTTGCTTGGCATTCAATCAACATTAGGGTTACTTTATCATTTGACATATCCTGAAAGTGCTTAAGTGCTGCTGTCACATCCTCCAATGTGGAAAAATATTCCACTAGATCCACCAAATATTCACAGAGGTACACCACTGAACAAAACCAAGAGTTACATCTGTTAAAACTTGGTTTGGAAATAGTTTAGCAGACTTTTCACCTTTACTGTATTTTTCATTCAGAAATGTTAGATAATTATGTTTTCTCTTTCGAGTGTTCAGAAATACAGCCTTTGCTTTAGCAACACACTCATTCAGCTCTGGCAGCTCTGCTGACCAATAATTTTGAACCAAATTAAGTTTGTGGTCCCAGCACTGTATATGCAGAAAATCATCACTTAAGAGAACTTTCAAAGAAGTCACACATTTCATCATGTAATGTGCACCATCTGTCACAACACAAACTGCATTTTCATAAGGAATCTCATACTTGGTGATGGTGTCGACAAGTGGTAGTGAACATTCTGTTACTGAAGCGTTCTGCAAAACTTTAACTGAACCAACAAACAAGCATTGTTTCGAATCAGCACGTAATATTTTCAACAAAAACACACTATCCTTTTCTATCAGTTGTCTCATCACAAAGAATTGCAACTTGCTGATTTTTTACGTGGTCCTTGATATTATCCTCCTGTATTTGATTAATTTCTGGGATCCAAACACTTCTTATAGTTTCTGTCCTAGGGAGGTCTCCTCCACCTAAAACCGTATTGTAAGCATACTAATTTTTGATAGAACAAATTAATATTAGGCTATGTTGGTTGACAAAGTGTGATAAACATCTTGGAAATAACCCAAATCAAATATTTCTATCTCATCTATTTTTTTGATAACTTAGTAAATAATCAAGTGTTAAAAAAACACTATTTTGTCATTAGGAAAATAAAATCAGAAAATAATGGAAAATAATAGGTGCCTATTTGCTCCTGATTTTTAAATAATAAAGGAAATTTAAAAAATCTTCAAAATGGTTACTTTTCACACATTTACCCATCCAACATCGCATAGAAGGATGTTCTAGTTTTTAAATGGGAATATTGGCTTCCATAAATGTTTTCGTGGTATCCATAATGAATTCTTTGCGGTCTTATTTTGAGTTTTTAGACTTATTAGAGAATTTTCAAGGGTTGATTGTTTTTATGATCCAGAAATATTACTTTTTTTCTGTTTATTAAAGGCACTATTAATATGCTTCAAACATGTGTCTTTTCTTAACCAGTCACCGCGCGTGTTGCACAATTTGCACATAATTATTTTTTTAACTTTATCAACTATATAAAATCCTTCTTTTCCAAACTCACATTCTCTTTCAAAAATACTTAAAACTTTAGGCATGTTTAAATATTAAATAAATATAAGAAAGGTTAAAAACAAAATAATCTTATTAGAGCAACGTTAATATCTAACAACCTGATGGAAGTGACGTCATCAGGAAGCCAAATATATATGAGTGTAGAGAGATCTCACTCTAGCTTGGACATGGCATTGTTTTTGGCTTCTAATTCTTTAAATACTTGCCTTGGGTGCACAATATAGCCATTTTAGTAGCCACTTTTAACACTTTTTAAAGCAAGTCTTTGATTGAGGGAAATAAACTTTCTTTTGAAAGAAAATTATATTGATTCAGTTGGTAATATATATATTTTTTTATTCAAGTCTTAGAATGAGTACTAATGTCAGCAATGTTTTATAATTTATTCGCGTTTAGATTGAAAAAATGACCATAATTTGCGTTTAAATGGTCAAATCGTCAATTTCATGAATAGATTTAATTTTGTTTTATTTCGCGTCAATATTTTCACTCAAAACTGCAACAATGATGTTTAATTATGTTTCTATGGCAATTTTAATGTGCTAAGTAAAAGTTTGTAAAAACACAACTCGCGAAATATTGGTGTCTCTACCAATAAGTCAAAATTAAGTGAAACTGATTGAGGAAGAATAGTGCCGAGAAGATGGAAATATGACGGACGATATTAATGAATGAAGAAACAAGGTAAATTTAGTTTCTTCTATTAAGGCATACTCCAACTATTGTTTCGAAGCGTGTTCCTTCTTTATCAATTTCATTAAATTTCTACACGGTTTAATGTCAAAAAATGTTATATTTATAACTCGCAAAAGAAGCCGAGAAATGCTGTGCTTTGCTTCAAACAAACAGAAAAAATATCTCCTCATTTTATTGGTTCTGACTCTTTTTAATTAATTAAAGGAAATTAATCAAAATTGTAAAGTTATGGCTTCAATGTACCCAAGTTTATGCACATGGGCTTCTAATTTTTAAATTTCAGTCCTCTGCATGCGGTAGATAGTGTGCAACGCTCATGACAGGCAAATGCTTTATTCTATTAATATAGATACTACCTACAAACAGATTTTTCTATAAATTAGCAATAGAACATGGGTCACAATTTTTTGTTTAAATTTCTTTGTGATGCTGGAGTTGTTTAAGGGCCAATTTGAAATTAAACCTTTGTCCTTTTATCTTATTGCTGTAAGAACTAAAAGAGAATTCACTGAATTTCGGAATGAGTGTATAGTCATGAGTTGAACCATGTCAAAGCAACAAAAATTGTCGTTTCCTGCAGGAGAGTGGAGCTGTTGGACGGAGTGGTCTGCATGCTCGGAGTCGTGTGGTCAAGGAATCAGACAACGCACCAGAGAATGTCTCAGTATTAACAATAGAGGGGAGGTAGGCTCCGGCTGCGAGGGGCCTTCCACGGGGCATGAGCCTTGTGAGCTGGTTAGCTGCGAGTGTAAGTCACTAAGCTCAACATATCAAAATAGCTATATTAGTATAGAACTTTCAAACTGTCTTAGACTGGTATAACTCAGCTGGCACTAAGCACCCAGTGGTCTTGCACTTAAATATAATAGACTTGTATGAACTAAATTATCATTGTCAGGGAGTTCTGGGTTTAAACCCTGGTGGGATAAACCAAGAGATAGTTTTACAATTCTCTCTCCATGGCAAACATGTTCATTTTCTTTTAAGGAAGATCAATATTTCATATTTACAAGAGTTACTAAAACTTCCTAAATATCTCTTAAAGGAAAGGCCTCCTTTTGCTTTTTGAGGTAGTTTGTAATGTATATTTGGCTTACAAAAAAAGTTTACACTTTACATTGGGCAAAGAGGTAATGTCAGTTTCCTCTTTTAGAAAGTTGCATTTCGTGTCTTACACAAGTTGCATTGCACGTTTTACACTCCTCCCTAATGAGTTACGATAGAATTAAACATAGGTCGGGGGTTTGGGTGGTTACGATAGATTCTCAAGCCATTATCTATTTGTCCAATGGCAGCATTGTGAAGTGTAAACTGTGTTCTTCTTTTCATTGTAACAGCCATATTGTGTTTGTTCCCTTTTATATGTCTTCTATCCACCTTTCATGTACCTTATTCCAAATATACATCTGTTATATTAGATATTATCATTACTGATAACATAACACTTATAATTAAAGATTAATAAGTTATTGTTGATCCAACACCTTAGCTTTGTCAGTAGCTTTTCTGCCTACTGAGCTAAGGGTCCCAGGTTTGGTTCCCAGCATGGCCAAAAAATTATATTGGGTGAAATGTGGGTTTGCCCTTGAACATTGATAAACTAACGGTCAGGGACTGAATGTTGTACCTTTCCTAGTTTTAAGTTATATTACAAGGCATATGAAGCTATGATATAACCCTAGCAAGCTGGTAGTGGTAGTTATATGGCTTGAATAAAAAAACTGACCCAGGCCACAGGCTGGAAATAATAATGGATGTAAAATTAAAAAGCTATTGTTAGCTACTAAAAATATGTTTGTATTTTTTAAACTGTTCTTCCTACCATGTTCTTACTGTAGAAAGGATATAATAAAAATATGGGTAGGTAATGTATACTAAAACTTGATTAGAAACCACTAATAAACAAGTCGACAAACATAGAAAAGATAAATGGAAAATGTTGTGATGGGCAACACCAATAGTGTCATTTGATCATTGATCATCAGATGACTAAATCTGTATTCATGCCCCAATATATGAGAAAATTTTGAAATGATTTAAAAGAAATGACTGAATATAATTTATAGTTTGATTTGTAGCTTTGCAAGGTTGGGAGCCTTGGACAGTATGGTCAGAGTGTGACAAAGATGATGAGCAACATCGTCGCAGAAAATGTCTCACCTCGAACCCAGGACCTCAGTTATGTCAGGGACATGATCATGAAACAAGAATTTGTGTGGAGGCCAGAGACAATGGTACAGTAACATATCACATTATTTTAAACAACTAGTTTAACCCAGTTGTCACCATAATATTATTTTATAAATTCTATTTTCAAGAGCCATTGGCAGCGTATGACTTTAAAAATAAGTGTCATTTTATATTTAAACACTTTAACATGTTATTTTGAAAATACACTTTGTTTACACTGAAAGATAGCAAGTTTACCTTGACGTGCTACACTATGGTGCAACTTATAAGATAGGGAGGGCCGCGGTGGAGTGGGATAAGGTTGAAATATCAGAAAGGATTCCAGGGACTGTGCCTTCGAACTATGATAGAAAAAGTAAATCTCTGAATATTAAATACCTCTTGAAGCTACTTGGAGTTCTTTTTTGTTTTGGTAACTAAGTGCAGAGGTTTAAATAATTAAATTTCTATACAATAATATATTTTGGTAGTTAAAATATAAAATACCATACATTTCTTATTCTGTACACTATATGCTGTTTTTGTCATGGTGACAAAATTGAAGGAATGGTTGTGACATGCTTCTATATACAATATTAAGTATGTATATGTGTGTCCACATATACATGTAATTCTAGATTAATACTCTTGACATAGATTCAAGAAACAATAGATATGTTTCATCAGGTAAGTAACTATAAGATCCAAGTAAATATGATCTACCTCTGGACCAGTCTACGCTACACTCTCTTCTGTTGAAGAAAGGCCCTCATATGCCTCAAACATAATTATGTTGTTTTTTAATTGTGAACTTTTGGACCTATATTTTTCTGATTAAGTTCTTAGGCTTAAATATTTCATTCTTATATCATTGTCAATTAGTAGCCAAATTAAAGAAATACGCTTCCACTTTTTCCTTTAAACCTTCACTACAATTTCTCTTCCTACATCGCCTTTCTTCCCGCAAAGTAAAACTTACACAAGTTGTGTGTGTACGCTACTCTTCTAATCTATTTACCTTTCAGTGTTTATTGAATCCAGCCCTCTAAAGTTTTTTTTTTCATTTATTTGGATACATTAAAAGATGCATTAAAAATGTTAACATTTGCTTGATTTTTGATAGTTATATTTAATCATAAATGTATTTCAATTCCCCAGATCTGAGTCCTCTTGGGGTACAAAGCAGTCTCGACTCCAATAGAAGTGGTTCGATGTCTGTTGGCATGGCCATTGGTTTGTGTCTCGCCACCTTTCTCCTCGGCATTATACTTGCAACAGGAGTGTGGTACGTTATTAAACGGCGACAGCGGCCCCGTATCCCTGGCAGTCCGCATTATATATCATCAAAACAGAATCCATACGTAACAGTACCTCTTAAAGATGTAAGTAATCCATCAAAGAGGACCCCATCATTCTCTTCTGGGAGTAGCAGTAACGGTTCAGCTGGAATGCCCCATAAAAGCCCTGCGAACGGGGGTATAGGGGTTCCTCATGGAACGCCGAAACTGTTCTCTAAGCCCTTGGTTGAGTATGAGACAGCAACTATAAAGAGGAATAGTCACAGTTTAGCCAACGGACATATTCGTGCCGATTTGGAACAAGACAAGTTTTTTTGAATGTTTGATGAATCAAGATGACGTGTGTGGTTTGAAGTTGAACGAGGTATGATGGTTTGAATCAAAAGTGCAAAAAAAATACTCGGAAGTATTATATTTTTACCAACAATTCTGAGTTGTTGAAAAAAAAGAGCTTCTGAAAAAGTTTTTTTAATACAAGTAATAATTGTAGCCATTTAGTTCATGAAAAGGACAAAACATAAAATGTGCATCGACGGACACATAATTTTTAATGTAAATAATTGTAGATAGTGGTTTTTATACTCTTTGTTAAGAAAGAAAGACATACACTGCATTTCAGATTATTTTGGTGCTATATTTTGCATATAAACATGTATGATTTTCTGAAAGTACAATTTTAAAAATCAAGCTATAAATTATGTTAATGTGTTGAAATGACATCCAACATTTTGTTGGTCATGTAAAATGAACTGTAGATATAAACTGTGAATATCAAGTAAGTCAACTAATAATTGGTACAAAATTTATAAGTTGCTGCATAATTTAAATCCCAATATTGCCTTCACTGTGTTGACAGTAATTATGTCCAAGGAGTATCTTTCAAAATTTCCTAGCCTGTGTAATGTATGCACAAATAAAATTATTTTTACCATTCTATTTACTTAACAATAGATGAAAGGTCAAAATGATTTTAAAGTAGTATTTATCTAAACTTTTTTATTGTTAGCTGAAAAATTGAAAAATAATTTTTTTTAGACGTAAATAATAAAATCAACTTTGTTCAAACAAACTTTTCTAACAGTTTCCAAAAAATAGAAGATTTAGCACATACCAGGCAATTGATATGACACCCCCTTAAATATGATGCCAAAGTGACCTCTTAAATGATGATAAATTGATGTCAGCCGTCTATTTTAATTAAAGATGGGATGCTTGAATCCTCGATTTCTTTGGTATTTGAGTCTAGATTTGTAAAAATCTTAAAAAAATCATCCCCTTGGTCATTGGTGCCAAGCCTTAAACAACCTTTTTTAAATGTAAATCTTAAACATTTTCATTTAGAATTAAACATTTTTAAAGATTCTAGTATTTGAATTTAGATTTGAGATATCTCTAATTTTAATATGATATCAGGGTGTCTACCATCCGGTAAAACAGGAACTAGCCAGGAATTAAAAGTGGTCGGGGGGAAAAAAAGACTAAGTCGGGAATTTCGTAAAAAAAAAGATTTACTTAAAATAAGAAATATAATAATCATAAAACCATCTAAGAAGAGAAAAATTATGTATAAATACCAGAATAAAAATGTCTGAGAGCAGTGACTTATTTTAAATACTCCGCGCCAGTTATCAGTTGTTTGTAGCTCTGTAATGCATGTTATAATTTTCTAAATTTTTAGTCAGGAATTTCAGAAAATGATCAGGGGAGCTCAGGGGAAAAAGTCAGGAATTTCATTGGCTGAGTTGAGTAGACACCATGGATATGGATAAGAGCACAGGCAATTGATCAAAGTTTTTTAAGCTATTTCAATCTTGTTCCCTCACACACTCATTGTTTCCTAAATGATGCAGTATGGCCTGCTTTGTTTATAAAATATCATCAGTGCAGATCAGTTGTTAAAAGCAAACTTATGTCTGATTATGATTTTATTGAGTCCACAGTACAGTAACCATTATTAGGTTTGTGTTTTAACTATCTTCTAAATCTATCGTAAGCCTTCTCAAATTTTCCTGCACGACTTTATAATTCAAAATCTACCAAGAATACTTTTTTTTACTTTAATTTTCAGACATACTTTAGGTATTTATGCTTATGTTTAAAGTTTTTCTATGTTATTTTAACTGTAGCTAATATTTTGAAACTTAAATAATTTTTCAAACAGTTTTGATCTAACAATTTTTAATCTGTATTATATCACATTAAATTTGTCAATACTTACACTATTGTATGACTATTCTTTAAGATTCTCATTTTTTATGAACCGATGAATTACAACATTATTTTCAAGTCTTATATTATCTATATATCACTCCTTACTTACGAAGTATATTATCTAAAATCTTGTTATAATGTATGCTGGTGATCATATCTGACTATTGTAAAATTGAAAACCTCAAACTATGTACATTCACAATAAAGGAAAAGTTTGCTTTCAGCAACCAAGCCGCATGAAAAAAAACAATATCAACCAATAAGAAAGTGTAATAATTTGTGCAGTCACATACATTGGAAGGAAAGTACCTTTTAATATGTATATTTTTTAACTAAAACATATTTTATTTTTATGTTAAACACATTCTAAGCAATGGAAAAATGGCTGTATTTAATCAAACACTGAAAGGAGGAAATAATGGCAAGGCCTACACTCTTTTGATGAAGAAGTGAACTGATGTATGCCGAAAATTACATAATTATGTGTTTTGTTGTGTTTTAATTGTGAACTGTGAGGCCTAATATTTTCTGGTAAGTATGTAGTGTGTAGGTCTTGCCCTTCTATCCTCCTTTCAATGTTTAAAAGATTCTAGATGATGGCACAATTTATAAATAAGTAAAGAACATGATAAATAACTTAATTTGTGGTAACACTTTCTTCTCTGTTGTTATTTGAATTCTTTTTATAACGTTGCATCAGTGATTGTTTCTCCTCTGATGATCAGAATTATGTATAAATTTACTTTTTAATGTTTTTTATATGGACATATTAGAATAAGGTTTGATATAAATTAATCAGAGTAGAAATAATTCCGCAATTAAATCAATTACAATCTTTTAACATGCTCTTAATAAAATAATATTCTTTATCTGTATTTAAATTAACTATTTTTATACACCTATGGTTGTACCTAATTATTGATGTGATCTTTTTTTTGTTAATGAAAGTGTAAATAAAAGTGTGAAAGTTTCTAAAATATTAAAGATTTCATTTTTTGTGTTTTCAATTAGTTATGAAATACTTAGTGCTATTTAATGTTAATGTGCCATTTAAAATACCAGGGGGCACCCTAAAAATATATAGATAGCTTTATTATTTAATACAATTTACATGAGTTTGTTTTATATAATTTAAAAACCATCCAAGTAATGTTTTATTAATATTTCAATCTAGTTTGTCATACGTCTTGTTTTTCTGGTTTTTTTAAAGGAATATAAATTTAGCTAGAGATGTTGTAATAATGAATTTTTAACTAAGTATAGAATAATAAATTTTCCGCCTATTCATTGCACAATTTAAAATGCAACTATAAATAACCTCCCAGTTTATGTTTATAAGTGTTTCTAATCAATTTCATTTTATTTGTGAATTATGATCTTTAGAGATTTTCTTAAATATGTTATATTTTGGATTTATTTTTATAAAAATAAATATTTTGTATTTTTACAAACATATTTGATGGACCAAATAGCTAATTAATATGGAATTTTCTACAGTTGTAAGGCATGATGCAAGAACCGGTTATATGGAGAATACTAAGTTTTCCATGAAAATATATAAACTCATATAAAAATGGTATGTTTACTCAGGAAAAACAAATCAATATCAAAAGTCAGTAATTGTTTATTACACAAATATTTGATGAAAAATACATAACATTTACTAATAACCCAAATTTAAATTTAAAATAAACATATGACCATAGATCCAAACTCAGCCTTGAGGACAATTGAGGAACTACTTGAATAAATAAGAAGCAGCTCCGGCCTAGAAAACTTAGATTAACAGTCAGAGGGTTCAGTGTGCTGACCACATGACACCCTCTATCCACAAATGTTGACACTATTATCACTAACTGCGGATACTCATTCAGTATAGCCCACTTGCGGACTGACGTCATGGAGTTTTTATATATATATATATATATATATGTGTGTGTGTGTGTATATTTTGGTTGCTTGTTATGTTCAAAGAATAATATTTTAAACACATCAAATATAAAATACTAGAATGTAAAAAATTGATATTTATACATATATAGCAAAGATTAGTATTAAAATCTTGTACCATCACATAATATCAATCATTGTTTTCTTCCACCATAGTATAATTTGGAGCAAATAACAATGGAAACAAACAATACCGATTTTTGGTGCCAATATTATAACCAATCAGCTGGTAGTGACCAAATAATATAAAGCGTCACTCACATGTTAGACAGGCCTGCTGATGATGGGGAGATCGGGGTTCGAATCTTTGTTGGGTCGGGGTGGTTCCCTAAACCGTTTCCCACTCTCCTTCCATGCAAATGCGGGTAGATTACCTCTAAGGTTCTTCATCTCTTATGCTTAGCATATGAGAGTAAGTATATATGCATATAACCTGAACAGGTAGTAGGATGCAGTGATAAGAAAATTACATATTATACCACTATAAAGCCACATGGCTGACTCATTCACTGACATTAATGTTTACCCACTTTCAGATGAGCTAGGCTATTGAAATTTGGCAAACTTATAGCTTCTAGCCTGTGATTGATGATAAAATAATTCAAAAAAGTAAAAATTTAATTTTTAATCGCCGAAAAAAATTCAAAATGGCGGAGCAACTTTAAAGTATCTGCGGAACTTTCTTTGTAGGTCTCTTGTGGCTAAACGGTAACACATCAAAAACCGGCTCTGGAATTACATTAGTTTACATCCACTTGCAAAGAAAACACATTGAGTTTGGGGGAGGAGCCCCCAACTAGCAAAGAAAGTGTATACACAAAACCAATTAAAGGTTTTCATCCCACACAAATGCACACAGACATGTAAATTTTATGTTTTGTTTTGTGGGAGAACCACCTCTGACTTTTTTTTATCTATAGGAATATGGGTAGAACTGATTTTGACAAAATGAGGCATTTTACCAGTTCTTGCATCAAACTCTTCAATTGTATTATGATGCATAAGAGTTAATTTTGAATTGTTGTAATTAAATGTATGTTAATATTATACTTGTTTGAAGTTAAATTGTATCAAGAAATATTTCTTTAATATACAATTATATTTTAAGAATGTTATGATTTAAAAATATACTTTGTAACTTGTAGGTATTAATATATTTAACATAATACAGCAATATTTCTCCCATATAGCCTGAAGGGGTATTAAGACAATGAGCATAGAAAAAGTTAGATTTTTTTAAAACCTGCATTCACTAAAGAAAGTACAAAAATGCACCTAAATAAGGGCCCTACAAGTATTCAGATTTCGAGCTTCCTCTTGATGTACTTCCAATCAATCTTTAAAATGCAATGGTAAATATAGGCTATTTAATTTAGATGATATCACATTTAAATCATTTGGTAACCTATAAAATTGTTTACATAAATATAAAACAAGACATTATTAATATAAGAGAGTTCCAAAACTACTTTTGACAGGCAGACTAAATATTTTCATCAATTTTTAATTATTGTCTTTGATTGAAGTTACATTGTAAACAAGGCAATAAAAATAGCTAAATAGAGCACTAAATACTTCAATCATAATTATTTTTAACATTAGAATACATATTGATTGTTTTAACAAACTTTTAAAACTAATAAATACTCTTTAACATTAAAATTCTAAATATACTCAACTCAAAGAGATTTTTGAAATACTCAATTCAATTTTAACTCAAATTAAAAAACCTATGCTCGCAGGCCTTTAGCCTTAATCCATTACTCTTAAAAAAGAGCATTCATTATTTGAGATAAAATTTGTGCTATTTATTTGCACCCATTCCTGATTCTTTTAAATCGTGTGTCACTTTGGCAATATATTACCATAATATCTTAGAATACACCCATTTACTCATTAATGATAGTGGAATTAAAATTACTTTTGTCTTGCACCTTTGCCATCTATTTCAATATAATATTGTGGCTTGAAAAGCACACATAAATATGTCAACTCTAATTTAATTGCCAGCTTATAAAAATATGTTAAGTAATATTAGTTTTTTCTGCAATTTCCATAAGAAATTTTAAATAAAGAAGCATTTCCTTTGGGAAGTAAATTATTAACGCAGATTTGTCAAAAAAGCACAGATGATGTTGAGGTGATACCATGATAGTTCTTGCTACCAATTTGTTCCTTGTTAAGTGAATTAAGAAATGCATTAAATAAAAAAGGCGCATCTTGAGGGCAAAGTTGCCCATTTCTATACTTGCACGAGAATATTTGCACTTTGTGAATCCAGGCCCTGAAATGAAAAAATAAATAAAAAAAAGGGTAAGAGTTAAAAAAAGTTGTGATATTGGGAATACAGTAAATATAAGAATTTTTATTCTTAAATAAATTTGTTGAACATCTTTTCTCACAACCATACAAAATACCAATCAATAAGTAAAATAGGAAATGACCACCGACACAGTGAAACAAAATCACAAATGGCTGTGGGAGAATCTTTTATTTAAAATGTATATTTTCATTTACTTAACTTTTAAAACATTTCATTTTAGAAAACATTCTTAAGTTGAAAGTAAGGAATGATTATTCCCCAGAATTATTTACTAAATAAGAAGTTGCAATTACAAATTTTTACAGAAACGGATAGAAAAGTAAAATTATTATATATTGTGGCCAGTAAAACTTTTTTCATGATGGATTTTATTGGATCTCATTTGTTAAGAAGTGTGAATTCTGACTAGATGAAGATTACCAATATTTTTTTAAAAGTATTTTGAAAGACTATGGTTACAAAGCTTATACAGTAGTTAAGACACATAGCCAAGGCATAAGCAAATTTGTATTTGAGTTTTAAAATATGACTTCTAATTTTAGTAATGTTTTTAAAACATAAAGAATCAATAAATATTAGCATACATTTATATATTAACCGTTAAGCTACGGTTTAATTGAAATAATTACTTGAAAAAGGGATAGAAATACAAAAGGAAACGAACGCACTATGGCTTTTACAATGAAAAAAACCCAGTTTACTATTTACTTCGCTGTTATTGGCTGTCTCTCAAAGAAAATCACATCCAATGTCCATTTATTGTGTTTGACCTTTATGTTATTTGTTCCTCTTATATGTTCCTAAATTTACTTTTTGTCTTTAAGTAAGATGCGTTATGCATTTAACAGTCCTTCCTGATGATTTTTGCCTATAGAACTAGACCTAGGTAGAGGCATTGGGAGGTAACAATCAATTTTATTCAAGGGACAGCCTTCTTTGTTCATCTCTTTGTTTAGAAACCATATTGTATTTGTTCCCTTTTTATGTGTTTCTATCGATCATTCCTGTACCCTCTTCCATATACATATATAAAGATTGGTACCTCCAAATGTAAAATGGGATTTCCTTAAAAATACATTTACTTAATCAATTTGGCGGTGTCACTCTATTTTAGCCAGTAAATAATGGTACACTTACCATATTGATGAGTAAAAATGTTTGGGTAAAACAATGTGTCCACACACAATGTGCCTCAAAATTGAGAAGTTTATTTTTGAATAATATTTTTAATTTGATACATAACCATACACTTGTATTTAAATGGTGTGTTTATACTCACCCACCTGTGTGTGTTAGCTTATAAAAGTTTTATCGAAGGATTGGTAACTGCTATTTTTGTCTGGTTCTTAAATGTTTGATAATGTTCCAGAGAATAATATTATGAATTAAATATTTATCTAATATTGTTATTTCTAATGTGAAACTAATATTGTGTAAAATGAAGTAATTACAGTGTAAATTGCTTTATATCTATAAATATTGGAATATTACAATTTTCCTGTTAATAATTATGTGGTATAGAGCACTAGGCTAAATCATGGTTTAAATTAGGAGGGATAGCCAGCACACTTACTCCAGTATCACCTAGGTAAGTGTGCTGACTATCCCTCCTAATTTAAACCTGTTAATAATTAATCATTGAAATACTTAATTTACCTTATACTGAAAAGAACATAAAATTAAGTTTGGGCGAATGATACTAATAAATTTGCTTATTGATTAAAAAAAACACAAGAGTTTAAAATGTTAAATGGGTGCCTTCTGAAATTGTTTTCAAAGAACTGCTACTAATTTAGAGCTGCCTTAGAAACATTAAGTTTAGTTGTTTTGTTAATAATGTAACTCATATTGAGTTAATATTTTTTAATGTATATATACTGTGCTTATCAGTCACAATTTTATGTTATTAAATTCAATGATTTTATACTGGATTGATATTTTATTGGTTTAAAACTTGTGTTGATTGAAGTTTACTCCCCACTCCTGAACTACTTCCATTGCTTATTCTATTTCATGTATAGGCCTATAGATACCAATCTAGTTTATTTTGATAAATTGTGTAAGGAGATAATTTTTATTACTATCATTGGTGTCTCATCTGTTGTGAACTCGGTTGCTCAAACTCAAATGAAAGTTTGCTAGGTTTAGTTTCACTATAAGTTGAAGAAAAGCATATAATATTATATGAAATAATAAAAAGACGGCGAATTTTAAGTAGATTTAATAATTAATATAGCCTTACATTGGTCCGATAACTTGGCTAATTTGGCAGCATGTCTGTCTACTGAACTAAGGATCCCAGGTTTGATTCCCAGCATGTCCGAAAATCTATCATTGATGAAAATATGAGTTTACCCTTTCCCATTGCTAAACTAACAGCCAGGGACTGGATGTTGTGCCTGTCCTACTCTTAAGTTAGATCATAAGGCATGCGAGGCTATGACAGGCCTAGCAAGCCGATAGTGGAGATTATATATGAGTTGAATAAAAAACTGACCCAGATCACTGGCTGGAAACAGTAATGGATGTAAAGTCTCGCATTGATAAACATAGCAATACTTCAGGATGTTCACATATTAGGTGAGGATTCTGTGAACCAGCTAGTTGTGAGACTTGGAGCTACTTTGGGACATTATTTTTACACGTGATAAGCTATTGTTAATTAAGGGTGTAAGACATTCCTTATTTCTAATGTTAATATAAGGTTATTTGGAATAGATCACTAGGCGAAATCATGGTTGGAATTAGGATTAGCCAGCACACTTACCTTTATAATAATGGAATAAAAATGGTTTGATAGGACAGTTTTTTTAAGGACAAGGTTTTGTCACAGCTTATTCACCTCAAGCAAGTATACCTATGTTTTTGGTTGGATTGCAATTTTTTCTTTCTTACTACTAATTGGGAAAACCTCTTTTCGCTTTGAGGCAATTGTATTATATTTGGAAGAAGGTACAGGAAAGGTGGATAGAAACATATAAAAGGGGGACAAACACAATATGGCCATTACAATGAAAAGAACACAGTTCACACTATACACTGCTGCCAATGGACAAAGAGGTAATTGGTAAGCCCTTTTGTTCTCGCTAATAGAAATTCTCGTGTGCTGATATAGTCAGTCTGTTCAGAAATAGCACATTAAATATCTCAAATAAATAAATAAATAAATACTCTAATGCAAAGACCTCTAAATCTATGCCCGCAGGCGCCATGGTGCCCGCCGAGCCTTTTGCGTTTGCCCGCCACTTTTTGTCCACAGCTGAAAAGTTCTTAACTAATAGTTTTAATCTGTTACTTTTCTGACTAAAATCAAGTTTGTGCTTATCTCCTACTTTTACTTGGAACTACAATTCTAATGGTTTCAAGCTGAATGGTTTTGCTTTTTCCCAATCTCAAAAAACTAACCACATCCATCATTCTCCCCACATCCACTAATACCATGCTGATACCTCCTATTTCCTTTGTAAATATCTGGACATGGGTCTACCCAGATTTGTTGCCTGAATAAACACACAATAAATATATATTTTTAAAATGTACCTAAGCACCAAAATGGTGGTGAGTAGCTAAATATTTTCTTGCTTCTTTATTTTGGTCTTGTTAAAACTGTAAATAAAGCAGCGTTTTTATTTATTTATTGTCAAGTTGAACCTCCTCCCCCTTCCCACTGCGGCACTTGAGTATTACCCACAACCACATGTAACGTCACAAGTGTCGTTGGAAACAACACGGCAGTTGACCGGTCGTATGTATAGTGTTGAGGCTGAGCTCTGAGCCTGGAGGGAGTTAGTAAATTTACCTTGAAAAAGTAATTGGTGCTTGCCGCACTATCGCTAATTTTGAATGAGCTCTAAGGCACAAAAAGGTTGGGGACTCCTCTGCTCTAATGTGCTAGGGATGAGTAAGGTTTAATTTAAAGAAAATGTGCCCACATTTGCATGGGAGGAGTGGAATACCATTTAGGAAAATAACTCGGTACACCCGATCAGGATCAAACACCGCTCTCCTCGTCATCGACAGTCAGGTTCCTGGGTGGGTATCATTGGTGCCAATCGCCTTAAGTGGCGAATTGACTATGGAAGTTTGGCGAGTTCGAGTATGCCAGCTCTCACAGTAGAATACATTTTTTCCTGGCTGTGTGTGCTGGTTGCAACTTGACATTCCCATCTCTAATTGGAAGCATTCCTCTTTCTGAATGAGACAATGACAACACTGCCAGCTAATACTCTCCTACATTCCCTTTTCCAACACTTAGTTGCATTTATGCTTTCACACAAAAGGATTGTCAAATTTCACAGTAAATCGTCTTACAATCCAAATTTGAACAGTTTTCATCACTTGCGCCTGAGCCAGTTTTAACAGAGTATTTAAAGTGCACATGTCCTGAATAAACTAGTTCAAACCGTTTGTGTTGTTTTAAATGTTAGAATGAGCAACCTAATATCTAAATTTTTACACGTTGTGAATTTCTCTTCTTATTAACCACAGCTGTGGCTAAATTGAAAAATATGCGGTCCAGCTCTGGTCTAATCTATTACAAGAGTAGCGCCTTAGACCATGCGGCCAACAAAGTGAATGCCTGCAATGGTCTTATGTGCCAATCTTGTGTTAGACTGGGCTGCCAGGGATGGGGAGATAGGGGTTTGAATCCCGGTCAGGTGTACTTGAGATGATTAATGTTAAATGCTTTCCCACTCTTTCATGCAAATGTAGGTACATTTAATATATAATTTTCTACTTTCCTCATTCCTACGACAGTAACCTAATTTAATTATGTCTATAGCCTGAATAGCCACAAATAAAATGGTTGCGGGAGGTGAGGGCGGGAAGAAGATAATACCTGGTAGTTGAACAAAGAGGATGTTTTAATTTATCGGAAACTTTATATTCAATTTGTTGCTGCATAATGTCTAGTGTTTTATTGGTGTGTTCTGAGTAGTTTTAGGCGTTAATAGATTAAAATGAGAGAGAAGTATTGTTGGAAAATTCACAATTTTGAATGTACCTACAAATCTAATGTTCAAAAGTAGTGTGTTTAAATCCTCATAAGTAAGAACTATTTTATATTATGTTTAGTATGTAGATAAATATTTTAGTTGAAAACAAGTCTTGGAACTAGGATCATAGGTGTGCCCATGGCCCACCCTCCCCTAACTTTGCTTCAAATAATGTTTTCATTGACAGAAATAATTATTTGGTGGGAGAAGGATGCATTGAACTTTATAATTACAATTGAAAAGTAACTCTAAATAATGGTTATAGGCATCTAATAAAAAAATTCTAGCTAAAAATCACTTCAAATATTAGTGAGACATTGCATTTTTNGAGTGTCCACTCTAAATAACTTTAAAAACATGGTTTCTAAAAAAAATCTAGACAACTTTTCTAAATAGCGTCAAGGGGTATATGAATTTAAACCATTTTGACTAGACGCATTTTGTAGCTTTTGAAATTTTGAAACTATTCAAAACTACCCCCTTCCTGTTCCACTCTCCCTGGGCTTGAATTAAAAAAAAATCACAAAAGTTGGTTGACCTGTTACCTAAAAATAACAATTTTGTCAAGTTTCATCTTTCCAGCTTAAGAGGTTTTTAAGATGTGGATAAACCACCCTACTTCACCCTCTTAGTTGAATTATGGCAAAACAAACAAAATGCTCTGGCCAATTACCTAAAAGGAACATACCTGCCATATATATTTTTTAAAGAGGTGAGAGTATAATTCCTACACTATGAATATAAGGATTCTGGTATGAAACTAGCTTAGGAAGGGAGTTTAAGGGAATCCCAATGGATCTCCATAATGGAAATATCCAGGTACGCTAGTGACTAGGATATACCACTGTTCTTCACCACTAGATGGTCAATGGTAGCTATAGCAGTTCATAGTAATATGTGATGTCATATCAAGAATAGTTGGTACATACAGTGGATTCCAGTAGAGGACGTGTATTATTCGGAGAACATCTATATAAAAATTTGCACAAGGTTGTAAAATTTTTTATACATAAAATGAATGTAAAAAATAGCCTGTATAAATAAATGTAAGCTAAACAAAATAAATTTTACAAATTTAAAACTGAAAATAAAATTTATTTGCGAGTTTGATAAAACATTGATAATTTGATAATAAAATACATAGATTCACTAGTACAAAATATATTTCATTTTTTTATAAAAAAAACATAACATTTATAGTCCAACATTCGTTTGATAAACAATAATAATAATTAAGATTATTTTTGCAAGCTTAACTTTTTTTTTAAAATGATTTCTGAAAATGCTGTCAAAAGCAGATGTGTCATAAGACAAAAATTCAACTATCAAATCTTTTGGGAAATTAGAGAGCTAATCGTGATTTGTAATGTTTCTACAAGTTTCTAGATAAGAATGAATAAAAAATCATTAAAATACACCAACATTTCTGATGGCTAATTATGAAAAATTCATTCAACAGATTTAAAAGTTTTTATGCATATATATGGACTCCCCTAATGGGAGGAGCAGAAGGGTGGGGGGTGGGGGGAGAAGGTCTGCCATCACCATTTTCCTCACCTTTCAACACCCTAGCTTTAAATACTAATAACTATTTAAATTTGTTTTTAGAGATAATTTCATTTTAGAATAAATTAATATCACAATATCTTACCACGCAGTTTAAATATTCTTCAACTTAACAGTCCCTTGCATCGCAATGTGTGAGTTTCAATACATTTTGGTTTATTTATATTTAAATAAGGAATATTGACTACTACACACAGTTGTTTGGAATAGTGCTAACATACCCTATAACAAAGAAGATGGCTAATACATGTAAATAAAACGCTTCAATTCAAAGAAAATATTAAGAATTGAGTGGACTATGAATTTATAAAGTATTCAAATATGTTTTTATTTTATAGAATGGGATTATTTTATTAAATTGTCATATTTATTATTTTATAATAATGTGTGTAATAAATTTTTTTTAATCCATTTTATTTTAATTTATAAAAAAAAGTGAAAATAGAGATCATCAGCTAAAGCAGCACACTCTTACAAAACACATTAATAATTAAATGACTATTATATCAATAATGAATTGGCCAGGAGAATCTCTTTCATTGGGGTTCTTATGGTTTAGAAATACATACTAACTAAACAAGCTTTATTTTTCTTTTAATATAGATTAAATTCTGAATCTCTATAATAATTAATAGAAAAAATAAAGCAACAATACAATGCTATGTCATGGAAATGGTAGTATTGAAGCTTCAAAACCAGTAAAATAATTCTCTTACCACATTAAAATGTTCTGTTAATAACTTATTGAAAAATGACTGTTTGGGTAAGGATAGATCTATGTTTTTTTCACCTTTTACTTGGATGTATAAAAGTTAATTTCACCTTTTAATCAATTAAAAATCATATTATTAGAACCTAAACTATGGCATAAGAGTTGGAATCAAAGTCAGAAAAAATTAGTGTAGATACTTCCCTACTGAGAACACAAGAAAATAACAACATTGCGATAATTCCGATTTGAGAGAAAGCATAATTTATAACTTTTGTTTTCTATGGAATGATAATTTTACAATAAGTTAAAGTGGCATAATAGGAGATGAATCTTATGTAAATAAATCCTTTCCATGACGCTCAATTTCTGTCAAAGTATGGTCCATGTCTGCTGTAGTAGGAGGTGGATGGCAAGCTGAAACTGCTCGGAAGAAGTTTTTTAAATTCTTGTGGGCTAGTGGTTGGTAGCCAATCATCAGAGTTCCAGACCTAACCAAACGCTCCTTAATTTTTGGTGCCACCTGCGCGAAAACCAAATTGATTATTTTAGTAAAACTTGTGTAATCCTTGTAGTAAGCTACAAATGATGAAATATCAGTTATAATATACAATTAGCATATAAACCAAACCGATAATGAAACATGGCGACCAAAAAAATAATACACACAAAATTTAGTTGAGATTATTTTACAGATTATTAACCATTTATACCTGCTTCAGTGCCTGCATGGTCTAAGGCATCACTCTTAAAATAGGCTAGACTGCCGATGATGAGGAGGTCGTGGTTTATCCTGGTCGGATGTACTGAGGGAGGTTTTCCCTAAATGTATTCCTACTCTCTCTCCTCGCAATACAATGGATTTAATTAACGTGTGTCCTCAAGTTCACATTTAAAACACAGCCCCTCAGAGTAATTTGTGGACCACACCACCAAAAGAGAGTGGCAAGGGGTTTGATGTTCCCAGTCAATTACTGTGATGAGTATATTTTTTATGTGTACTGGATCTTGAGACCTGTCTGAGGTATCCACTTAATTGCACTAATCAGCTAAGAGTGAGGGAGGTTATATGATAGGAAATTTGCCTGCATTTGTGTGGGGCAAAAGTAGGAAGCCATTTAGGGAAAACAACCTCTGTACACTCGACTGGAATTTTAACTTAATTTACTTAATTAACTCTAGTGACAACTTAAGACCACCAAATGGTGCAGCGTGAGAGAATGGCAGGTTTAACAGGAAGATTCAAAGACAAACTCAGAAGGTGTGTTTCAGAACATATGAAGAATTTTAAATTTACCATTCAAATTGATGAATCGCCTGACATTAGTGGAAAATCAGAGTTTTTTGAGTCTATCAGATTCAGTCACATTGGTGAAATGATCATACAATTTTAATGTTGCAAGAAACTTAAAAAATAATTACCAGAAAACAAGATTTTTTTAATCATTTCTGAGCATTTGTAAAAAGTTAAGATTTCATAGTATTATTGTATTGGCATCCATACAAATGGAGCCCTATAAGCGATGGGGAATGCAAGAGGATTGGTGTCGCTCACCAAACAGAAAAATCTGGAAGTAATAACTCATTGTTTTCACACAGAGGCATTAGCCAGTAAAATCCTTGTAATTAAAGTTGGTTCGAGATCAAGCTGAACTTCATCAAAGCAAAACCATTAATCATTTTAGTGCCAGAGTTCGAGCAAATTGGCTTTATTTTCTTTTGTTTAAAGTTCCAGAGCCAATGTGATCAGCGTTCCAGATTTTCACTATTTCTGGCGTTTCCTGATGGATGGATTTAAAATTTTGTATATCATTAATAAAAAGAACATTCAACTCCATTATTTTCTATAATGCCAGCAAAATAAATAACGAGTTAAAAATTATGAAATATTTGTGGAATTTCTAGCACACAAAACCTGAAATAGGCTTGACACCCTTTGCATGCAAATCCAGAATAGGCAGTGGCACTAAAAGGGTTAAGGGTGCAGTTATTTGATCAACTCTGGAAAGAAATGGAATCAGAACACCAATGCCTAAATATGCACACTAAGGTCAGTTAGATCACATGTCCTTAAAACTTTTTTTTTTATTCGTGACTCCTTTTCATGAGATACAGCTATCAGTGGCCCCGGGCAGTAAGAGTTTAGTTGACTTGGGATTTGTTATACCATAGTGTCAGTTTTTGAGCAGTTTTAGTTATTTTTTTTTACATCCATTACAGTTTCCTGCCTGTGGCTTGGGTCAGTTTTTTTATTCAAGCCATATATTTTCCAGCACCAGCTGGCTAGGCTTGTCATAGCATCATATGCCTATAATCCAACTTAAGTCTAGGACAGGCACAACATACAGTCCCTGGGGGTTAATTTATCAATGTGAAAGAGAACCCCCCTATTTTCATCAATGATAAATTTTAGGCCATGCTGGGAATCAAACTCAGAACCCTTAGCTCAGTAGGTAAACACGCTGCCGACTGAGCTGAGGTGTTGGAGGAGTTTTGGATTAAATGAAAAATAAAAATAATGTATATGTAAAAAAAAAGCATTGACTTACATATTTAATATTTAGCGGTGTGTGAGTTATTAGTGACCCTGACCAGTAAAATTGAGTTTTGTATACTTCAATGTAAGTTTTTGAGCAGTTTTAGATGAAATCAAAATAATGAACAAGCCTATAAAAAAAAGTATTGACCTACATGTAATTATATTTAATATTTAGGGCTGTAGGAAAATTTAAAACTTCAACTTGGCTTAGAAACAAGTATCAGCTTCAACTTGACTTTGAAAATTTTTTTGACCTCAACAATTATGTAGCTTTACTAATAAAAAATACTTGCAGCTAAAATGTTCAAATTATTTATGTCTAATTATTGCCATGCCGAGCTTTTATATGCATTAAAAATTTAAAATCCAGATTTATATGGAAAAATCTTAGATAATTCAATTCATGTTGTGATAATAATTTGATTTATCAGAATAAAACAAAATATTACAAATAATTTTAGACTAAAACCTTTTCCAAGTGATTTCACTGCATAAAGTTCTATGAATAAGCACAATATAATATATTTTCAAGTATAAAATAACTAGCAAAAAATATTCAAACTTCAATTCGGCTATGAGAATATTTCATATTCGATTTGAGTTTGCTTTGAATTGTAAAAGTGGACTTCACATATTAAAAGGATGTAAATGAGAATATTAGAGATAGTAACTGTTACAAATAATCATTAAATAAGTAGGTATACAAATTTAATGAGATGGATAAAGTTGCTTATTTTGACACAATTATTCCAGTCTGGGCTTAATTAATATTTAAGCTGCTAGCTCACAAAAAATGTGGTTGAAAATGGTTTGTTAATGTTTTCTGTGACTACAGAAACTTTTTTGTAGCCTCTGAAGTGGTTGTAACTTAACAGTTTAAGAACCTGTGCACTAGAAGCCTCACGGAAAAGTTTTAACAAGAGTAATGATTTTCCATTCTCGCTCTCCACAACTGCGAGTACTTACTTAATTGCTCTATGGCATTAAAAAAAACTCTAAAGTTCATTGCCACGCTTACTAAAGTATGCCACATATCTCTTATCTTGAACTAGTTATATCCAGTTCACCTCATTACACCTTATATCTATTTTGAGCTATTCCTTTCCACTTAACCTCATTACACCCTATCCCTATCTTGAGCTAGTTCTATCCAGTCAACCACATTACACCCTATCTCTATCTTGAGCTAGCTCTATCCAGTCCACCTCACTACACCCTATCCCTATCTTGAGCTAGTTATATCCAGTTGACCACATTACACCTTATCTTTATCTTGAACTAGTTATATCCAGTTCACCTCATTACACCTTATATCTATCTTGAGCTAGTTTTATCCAGTCCACCTCACTACACCCTATCCCTATCTTGAGCTAGCTCTATCCAGTCCACCTCGTTACACCCTATCTCTTCCAGGTTCATTCTAATGTTATCCTCCCATATGCATCTAGGTCTTCCCAACGGGAATGCCAGTCAGTAGGTACCCTGAACAAGGTCCTAGAATCTCCCATTCGTGTTGCACATCCTGCCCATTGTAATCTACGAGACATGATTATCTTAACAATGTCTTGTGATTAGTATAGGGTATGTAACTCATTATTATGTAACCTCAAATCCCCAATAGACTCATACCTTTTTGGACCAAATAAATTCGTAACCACACTGTTTTAGAACACCTTAGATTTGTTTTCACCATGTAAAGTAAGAGACCACACTACACACCAATAGAGAACCAGTAAATTTATTATTTTGTACTTTTTGAGTTTTACATTTCTTGAAAACTGTATTATTTTCCTGGTTACCAATATAATATAGTTATTGCTAGTCAACATTGTTCATAAATATGTAAACTCATTAACTATGTCAAGGGATATGTTGTTCAAAATAATAAAACACTACGGATTTTTTCCAGATAAAATATTGCTGTGATAATATTTCGGTTGTCTATAGCTCCGTGGTCGAGCGCCTATCATCACTGTACGGAATAAATACCGTTTAACTATCTGTTAATTGCTCCGTGGTCGAGCGCCTATCCTCAATGTACGGAATAGATACCGTTTAACTAGCTGTTAATTGCTCCGTGGTCGAGCACTAATTAAATTGGTATATTTATTAAATGAAAGAAAGAGAACTATTGATGGCTGTTGATTCACACGGTTTATTCAAATGACATCTGTTAATTAATGATACGTACTCCAATTAAATGCTTGATATCAATGCACACTTGTGATATTAATGTAAATTATTGTATTCTTTGTTAGACTGTGACTGCGAGAGCCAGTGCTAGTGCAATTGTGATTCCCTGACTGCATTGCTTGTGCGTGGGTGCATTTGGATGTGTGTATTTGTACATGGGTTGTTCCCTTAATCATATGCACAAGCACCCGCCTCGGTGGCGTAGTTGGCTAATGCGCTTGTCGCGTTGAGCTCGACTGCTGAGGACGGGGAGATCGAGGTTCGAATCTCGGTCGGGTGAACTGGGGGTGGTTTTTCCTAAATGGTTTTTCACTCTACCTCCATGCAAATGCGGGTTAACTTCCTCTAATTCAACCTTCCCAATTCCTAATCCATTAGAGTAATTATTACTTAAAGCGTATAACCCGAAAGGGTAGTAAGACGTGGTGCTGAATGTTAAATTTGCACAAGCAGCTTATATATCATATATGACATACCCCTTGCCTCTTGGTTCCCTCACCACCAGTGTAAAAACAAACTAATATAAAGAGTCCTGGCAACACGTGTTGTGAAGGCTAGCTTTTTATTGGTATAGGAAATTGGCGTCTTTGCCAAATACTGCGGAGTTGTTCTTTTAACAGGAAATATTGTATAAAAAATATATTTTAATGGTGTAATACCTTTAACATTATTTATGAAAAGCGCATGCTTCTTCATGGATGAATCATAAAAGGATACTCTACATATGTTACTTTAAAGAAAGATTACCTTCATCCATGACTTTTTACATATTTTAAGGTGATCCAAACCAATATCATTACAATAACACTAAATTATCATCCCCAAGCTGTGTTCATTTGTATGATATCATATACTTAGTCTTTTAAAAGTTATCTTCCAAACCTTTTTCCTTACTAACTTCTATTAAAATGTCTGCATTACTTGCAACATGCCCTTTACTATTTCCCGACAAAGTTAAATAATCTGCTTATCCTAAAAGCTGCATTGTACCATTTAATATCAAACCTTCCTCACTCGCTCTCATTACCCTAATAGCATACTCTAAGGTTACATTAAAAAGTAAGGGGGAAAGTGTATCTCCTTGTTTCAATCCATTATGTATTTTGAAAGTATTTGAAAAATAACATTCAACCTGTACCCTGCCATGTGTATCAATCAAATATACTTCATTTTACTTGACCAGTTTTATAGGTATCACAAACTTAACTAAATTTGTATATAATTTATTTATTTTGACTGAATCTTATGTATTTTTAAAATTTATGTATAAATGATGAACTGTCATGTTGTATTCCCACTTTTTTTCTAATATTTGCCGAAGAGTAAAAATCTGATCCGTTATTGATTTATTTCGTCGAGATCCACGCTGATTGCCAATTATTTACTCTAGGTATAGAGTCGATCTCATTAGAATTATGCTAGATAAAATTTTGCAACAAATTTGTATTAGTGGGATACTTTTATAAGGTTGCAAATGCGGGTACACTTTTTTAATTCAACCATCCTAATTCACTAGCATAATTACTACATATGCATATATACTGAACAGGTTATAAAACACGGTGCTAAAATATATACTGAAATTGTATCTCACTCTCAATCTATGCAAATGGAAGCTTTATCAAGCCTATAAAGAATAAGGCCTATATTATATTTTTTTTATAAGTTAATAGATTAATGAATGCAAATTTTATTTAAAAAATAGAAATGGTGTATTTTTAATATTTTACAATAAGAATGTCTATTGTTAATGGATGTTTAAAAATGAGGTGGCGCAATGGCTAAATCATTTTATACTAAAGGAAATTGATAAAACTAAAGAAAAGGGAAAAATAAACTACATAGAGTAAATTTGATGAAGAAAGCACATGT